>JZSA01006930.1:0-16656 GCA_000956155.1 Cotesia vestalis | reverse complement strand
ACTTGAAGAAAATTTCAAAAATCGAAAATCGAAATTTATGTTTCCGGATCTTTAAATGGCCATAACTCCTAAAATAATGGGTTTAAATGCAATTCTGACCACTTTAAATTGTTCCTCGGGAAATTTCCTACAAAAAACGTTTATGTTTTATGGGTCTAAAAAATTTTTTTTTAGGAGAAATTAAAGTTTTTTGTCTTGAAACATAAAAGTGGCCATAACTCCTTAAATAATGGCTTTAGGGGCAAAATAGGCCATTCTAAATCGTCGATAATTAGTATTTATATTTTAGAAACATAAAAGTGGCCATAACTTCGTAAATAATGGCTTTAGGGGCAAAATAGGCCATTAATTAAAGTATTTACAAAAAATAACAATTTAAAAAATCTAATTTTTTTTTTTTTTAAATAAATTGTACACACATTTCTCCGTAATAGCTTTTTATTTAATCATCATAATCAGTATTTACTAACAAATAAAAAAAAAAATATTACAATCGTATAAAGAGCTCCAATTTTCTCTTTTTTCTTCATCAAAAATCTTTTTTTTTGAATCGAAGTACCAGAAAAAAAAAAAAACGATCCAAGTGAGCACAAAAAAAATTCTTAATCAATGATTAATAAATAACTTCTCTTGTTCCTTCTGTTGACCATAAAATTTTTATACGCAAAAATTAAAATAAAACGGAAAAAATTGAAAATCTTCACAGTATAAATTTTAAAAAACCTGAGAAAATTGAAGCTACTTAAATATGTTTAATTAGCACTTTAAAAAAAATATTAATGTGAAAAATCTTAATTTTAATTATCAATAAATCAGAGTTACATTTTGTAATCCATTTGTTATTTTTTTGAATTTTCAATTTTTTGCTAATAAAAATGAGGCTTACAAGAAACCGTTTTGCAAAACTGACAATCAGAAACATTATAATTTTTTAATTCATTCATTTTTTAACGTTTGCTGCCTACTTTGGACCATCCTTCGTCTTCTTGGTTGTCGCTCTTTTCTTCACGCTTGTATTTATCTTCTTTGCGCTCGCGTTCATCTTTTCTGTAAGAAAAAAAAAAAATTAGCTTAGGGTATCAATTTCTATAAAAATAAAAATTTGAAAAATTAAAAAATGCACGACTTATAATGCTCATTTAATAATGGAATAATGATAAAAAAATATAAAATAGCTGTCATATTAGGATGAGTTTATTTTTTAAAAAATATCAATAATTAAGAAAAGACATTTTATTTCGTTCACTTATGATATTTTTAATGATCTAAACTTATCCTGATGATATACTCATCGAGACCTTTCATTTGAATACCCACATGAATTTTTCATATATTTTATATATTTCATATATATGAGAAATATCATGTATATAAAATATATGAAAAAAATTATGTGCGTACTCAAATGTAAGGTCTTGATGAGCATGACATCAGGATGAGCTTATATCTTTAAAAATATCAATAATTTAAAAAAAGACATTGTATTTTGTCTACTGATGATATTTTTGAAGATATAAGCTCATTTTGGTAATGTACTTATCAAGCCCTTTCATTTGAGTACCCACATGAATTTTTCATATATATGAGAAATATCATATATATAAAATATATGAAAAAAATCATGTGGGTATTCAAATGAAAGGTCTCAATGAACTGAACATCAGGATGAGCTTATATCTCGAAAAATGTCAATAATTAATCAATGACATAGTATTTTGTCCTCTGACGATATTTTTAACGATATAAGCTGTAATAAAACAATAATAATTCGAGTAAAAAAATTCAAACTTACTCATCACGCTTAGGCATATCCCTAGAATCATCAGTGTTCCTAGTGCGCCAGTCATTAGACCCTGAAGACCTCTGGTACCTCGGCCTGTCATCATCGCGATCTCTCGGAGGTCTAGCGACATCCATGCGCCTAGGTCCGCGCTCAAATTTGTCATCTCTCTTGTCATCAGCTCCTCCACGTCTCCAACTGGAAGCACCCATACCTTCCCTGGGCTTATCAAACTTAGAACCGCGAGTGTCTCTAGTGTCTCTATTATCTCTAACATCCCTAACCTCCTTAGCGTCCCTGTCTTTGTCCTTAGAAAACCGATCCCACTTCTCGCGATCATCAACACGATCAACGCGTTTCTTTCCACGATCATCATCCCGGTCATCGCGTGGTTTGGGATCATCCCTAGGTTCATTACGCCAAGAAGAAACCTCCGACTTAGCTTCACGATCATTGCGCTCAACTCCAGAAGGCCGAGATTCTTCCCTGCGCTCTTTATAACCACCAGCGCCACGACGCCAAGTGTCAGGCTCAATAACTTTGCTGCGTTCTTCAGCAAGTTTCCTCTCCACTTCCTCTTCCCTAGCGCGCATAATTTCCGCTTGCTTGGCCAATTTAGCCAGCCGCTCAGCTTCTTTAGCAGCTTCAGCAGCGCGCTTGATTCTCTCTTCCTCCTCTCTAATAGCGCGTTCCTCTTCAATCCGCTTGCGTTCTTCCTCCTGCTTGATCCTGAGCTCCTCCTGAAGCTTCCTTTCAGCGGCTTCAGCGCGTTCCTGCTCCCACTTGGCCTTGCGTTCAGCTTTCCTAGCGATCTTCCGCTCAAGCAGCCGCTTGGCGCGCTCCTCATTGAACTTGACCTCAAACTCCTGCAGTCTCTCCAAGTACGCGCTCTTGCGCTCAGCCAAAATCTTATCCAAGAAAGCGTCAGCGTCTTCTTTCATCCGGGACATGCGCTCGCGAGTCGCAACAGCCTGGTTGCGTTCCTCAATAGCCGCAAGAATCCGTTCCTGTTCCTGCTGTTCCCACTGCTGCTTAGCCAGTTCCTGTTTGTCCTCAACAGCTTTCTTCAGCAGCGGAATTTCTTCAATTCTCTTGGCACGCTCAAGGTAATCAACCTTCTTCTCCTGCGACTTTAGCTTCTGCTGCAACTCGCGTCTCTCCTTCTGAAGCTCTTCAGCTTCACGAGCAGCAATTTGCTCAGCGTCAAGCTTCTTGATCTCATCTTCGTCCAATTTCTTAAGAACTTTCTGACCATGACTTGTCTGCGAGATCTGCTGCATCTTTTCCTTCAAATGACGGTCCTTGATCTGCTGAATCTCACTCTGTTGGCGCTTACGCTCGCGTTCTTCGCGTTCCTGCTCTAAGCGTTTGTGCTCAGCGACTTGTTGCTGTCTGTGCAGCTCTTCTTGTCTCCGCATTTCTTCCTCTTCACGCATCGTATTAACACGCTCAATGTACTCTTTGCGCTGTTCAATAATGTGCTGACGATCAAGAACACGTTGATGCTCTTTATTTTTTGTCTCATGATAAAGCGCAACCATAGAAGCGCGAATTTTTTCTCGCTCTTGCTTGCGCTTAGTCGGGAAAATAATATTGATAGCGCGATGAAGAACAGTAGCTATGTTAACCAATTGGCAGCGAATTTGCTCGGAAGGCATAGCTTGCAAAACTGGACCATCTGGATGGTCTTCACGCTGAGCCTCGCTCAAGTCTACGCCAAAGTGTATGCAACGCTTACCGTGGTCAATTCGTATTTGCATGTCATTATAACGCACGCAATCAACCAAAAGTCGTTCTAAGTGAAAGTCAGTTGTGAATTTTGCGAGTTCTATCAAACGCGCGAACTGAATTGTCTGGTAAACTTGGGAGACTTGGTGGATAAGACGCACTAAAGTGACATCTTGCAACGCAGGGACGTACTGAGCTAAGGGGCTGGATTCATCAACTTGGAGGGTCTGGATCACGGAATGAACACGTGAGCACAATTCTAGAGGGTGGAAATCAACTTCTAACCAAGAGTACAGATCTTGAAGCTTAGGGGACGCTAGATTTACGACGTTCATACGAACGATGTCGCGCAGGAGGGAAGCGCGAGTTGGGGGCTGGGAGAGTCCTAGAAGGATTGCAAGTTTTTGGGCTTTTTCTAGGGGACTCTTGTCAGTTTCTATGAACCTATCGAACTCCGGGTGGGCTGAGGGTAAGGGAATTGATAAGGTCGCTAACAAAACTCGGTTTGCCATTCTTTGCTGCTCTTCTGCGGACATGTTTTTCTTCATTTCGCGGGAAAGTTGCAGAAGTTTAAACAACGCAGCTGCGTGGAATAAGTAATTTCCGGCCTTCCAGAAGACCATGGCAAGTTTTTGGTAGTAATTTGCCATTGTTTTTGGAACGGGAAGCTTTTTGGACAGGTTCATCAGACCGTGAATGTCCTCGGTAGCTTTGTAAGCCTCCTGCCACAGCTCCATTTGGATGGCAGAGTCAAGCTGAATTAAACGAGTTTCTAAATTCAATTGCTGAGTCTCAGCTTTGTTCATTGAAACGTTTGAGACCAGCTGGGGAAGCTTGCAGATTTCTTCAAGATGCTTGCGAAGCTTTTCGCAAAGCTTTCGGAACTCGGTTTTGCGGTTGTACTCCAGGCAAAACTGGAAGGCCATACGCGCAATGTCGTGGTAAAGCGTCTCCACGTGGGCATTTGTTCGCAATAATTCGAGACACTGACAGTAAGATTCCCAGAGAAATTTTACCCAGGGGGTTAAAATTGTACGGTCGCTACGGTCTTGGGCGTCTTCCCCGCTTACTGCTGAGAGCAATATACTCTCGGGGGTTGCTAAGTTGTCTAAGTCATCGATATCTATTACGGCTTGCTGACTCTGTTTACGGGCGGCTTCGGTCTTTTCTTCGGCCATTCGCAAGTATCCCCGGATGACATTTTCTAAACTACCGACGTTCACTGATTGGAACATGTTACGGTACTGGAAGAGACCTTCCTTCGCGATATGAGACTTTTTTAACTCCACGCACAGGTCGAGGTACTTGAACATTATCGGCTCCAGCACCGATTCCGACCAACTGTAGGTCCATTTTTTATTGCGGAATACTTCTTGGAGGGTATCTAAAGCACGAGCTGGTTTGCCCACTTCAATGAATTCTGGAATTTAAATTCAGGATTAAGTCGAGAGATTTTTTTTTTATCAAGTACCAATTGTTGACAATTGGAAATATCTTTTTTTATTAATTTTGATATTCTTTGCTATCATTAGCTTTTTTTATTTAATCAATTGTTAAAATTGGGGTAGTAATTTTTAAAACAATACATTGTCATAAAATACAGCGTCAATAATTAGTACTTTTAATTTAACTTGGAAATTATTGTCAAAAATATAATTGAGGTATTTTTATATTGAGAGTTAATGATGATAAAATTAAAAACAAATTTGTGAATAAAAATTTTAATTTTTAATTATTTAGAAAAAAAATTGTTGGATAATAATCAAAAAAAATAATTTTTTTTTTTGTATATTATTGAAAGAAATAATTTAGATATTGACATGAAGTTTGATAAAAATTTTCAATTTTGAGTTGAGAATTATTCTTTTTTTTTTGTGACATTAAAATTAAAAAAGCAAAAAAATTATTGAAAAATATTTAAGAATTTGGAATATTTTTTAATAAATTGTTCGATAGAAATTTTTTAAATAATTAAATTATTAATAGTAATTTTTTTGCGCACAAGTTTATGATACTGGAGTTCAACCGGATAATTTATTGATTTTTTAAAATTAACGGCAAAATAAAAAAATTTACAATCTAAGAATTTAACAAATTAACAAATTTTGAGAAAAAAATTTTTTTTTAAGTATTAACAAAAATTTTGAATAAAGAACTTTAAATTAATTTTTGAAATTTTAGTATTAAAAAAAATAACTATTTTAAAAATCTGATTTTTAAGAATTTTAAATTAATTATTAAAAAATTGATACTGAAATTTTTTTTTTAAATCCCACAAATTTAATAAAAATTAAGTTAGTCATCTAAAAAATTTTAGAATTTTTTTTTTATTAAAAGAATTATTACAAAAAAATTTTCATTTGTAAAAAAACTCGGAAAACTATAAATGCAATTTTTTAAAAATATTTTTTAATTCTAATTTAATAAATTTAAAATAATTAAAAAATTAAAAATTTAGGCTAACTTTATTATTAATTAATTTTTTACAGTAAAAATAATTTATTCCTTCATAATTATAAATTGACAAAAAGATAACCTAAAAAAATTTTTTTTCAGAATTTAAAATTTTAGTGAAAGTTAAAAAAAAATAAAAAATTATTAAAATAAAATTAAAAGAAGTAAAATTAAAAATATTTAAAAAAATTATTTTTTTTATTTGAATTGTTTAATTTACAAAAATTATCTCCTTATAATTTTTGACATTTTAAAATTTTAAAAAAGTTTGACAGTAAATAAAAGAAAAATTGATAGAAAAAATGGAGTAAAAAAAAAGACTTTTTTAAAATATTGAAAAAAAAATTAATAACAATAATAAAATTATTATAAAAAGATTATATAATTTTTTCATTAATTAATTACTGCCAAAAAAAAATAATTGTCTAATTTTTTAAAAAATATTCTCACGATAATAAATTTATTAAAAAAAAAATTATAAAATAAAAGAAAATATGAGGAAAAATATAAAATATGTGCTCCAAAAATTTCCAGCGAAAAAAAAATTACTGCCATGTTGTAACACATAGACAAGTGTGTTTAAAAAGCCGCATATTGATAAAAAAAACTCACCATTGGCACGTTTAAGTGCATTTTCAGGACGTTGTCCGTATCTAGCCATTGTTGTTAATTCACTTTAATCACCATTAATCAGCAACTGGAAGAACAATAATAATAATTGTTATTTTTAATTATTTAATATATATTTATTGGTGTGGTCAAACTTTTCCTACCACTGTGGAAAAATTTAAGAGACAGCTAACCGCGTGTTACCGGATAAGTGGCAGCCATTGATAGAATGTACCACCGAGTTCAGATAGACAATCCTTTATTTTCAATGCATACTTACTGTAGTTTTTTCTTGATTAAAATTATTGTTTTTAATTTTTTTTATCACTTTTATTTTTCAGGTTTTTTAATTTTATTCGGAAAATTTTCTAAATAAATTATTTTATGTTTCGCATTTAGTCGGTACAATTTACACTGGAGGAAGTGAGACAGAATTGTGTATAGTTTCACTGGAAAATACAAGTCAGGAATGACATTGCGTCGGAGTTTAATTGTTGACAGTTAGATGGCGCCACGTGGTTGGTTTAGATATTAAAAATTTATAAATTTTTAGAATTTTTTTTTTAATGAAAAATTATCCACTCTTATGATTTAGATGAAAAATATGAAAATATATCATGCAAGCATGCTGTTCGTAACGTGATTGGTCAAATATATCACAGGCATGAAATATATGCAACCTCTATAGTTAAGGCGCGCGCTTGCGCGCGCAAATTTGAATTCTAGTTTAAAAAAATTAAAAGAAAAAATTTCACATGGAGAAAATTTTAAAAATTACACATGCAATTTTTTAAAAATATTTTTTTTTTATAATTTAATTATCAAAAAAAATTAAAAATAATTTTATAATGATAAATTTAGCCGACTTTTTTAATTTATTAAATTAGAACTAAAAAATTGCACTTACAATTTTTCAAGTTTTTTACAAATAAAAATGTTTCTTTATTTTTTTGCAATTATTTTTCAATTAAAAAAAAATTCTAAAAATTTTTCGATGTCGGCTAACTTAATTTTCATAAAGAAAGTCAAATTGTCACTCTTATATAATTAATTTACCAAATTTGAACGATAAATTATTTTTTTTAATTGCACTTATAGTTTTTAAAATTTTTTTAGAATTGAATGTTTTATTTTATTTTATTATTTTTTTTTTTTTTACCAACTCTTAATTATTATGATTCATAAAAAAGAATTGAAAAAAAAATTTTTGCATTGTAATTCAAAATTATGCCAACAATTTGGCTTATCGAGGTCAATCTCAACAAATTCTAGGAATCATTTTCAATTAAGATTATCTCTTCTAGATGACACTATTGATCAACGCGACTAAAGAAGTTACTCGTGAAAGCCCTTAATAACTTTTTGAGCAGTCTACGGATAAATTTTACCGACATTGAAACATAAACAACAGATATGTCAAAAATATTTTGACTTTTTGAAAGTAATCTCTTTAGTT
This sequence comes from Cotesia vestalis, assembly GCA_000956155.1. Lineage (NCBI taxonomy): Eukaryota > Metazoa > Arthropoda > Insecta > Hymenoptera > Braconidae > Cotesia > Cotesia vestalis. Next base: position 8,629 of record JZSA01006930.1, on the reverse strand, counting down.
AATTTTTAAATAATTAAATATTACTGAGGATTTAAATATAAAATTTTCCAGGTACAAAAATTAATTAATTTAAAATTATTTTTATGAAAATCTGATTTTTATCATTTTTCAGTGGAGCGGTGATAAAGTTCATCTAATTCGCAATTTTAAAAAATTTTTAAATTTTACTTTTTTTTTTTAATGGCTCCACCGACTCAGCTTATATCTTGCAGTATCATTGGTAAGAATAACATACATTTTTTTCCTAATTTCAAATTATCGTCATTCATAATTGTATTTTGTATTAATAATTAATTATTAATTATTAAGCTGAAAAAAAAATTTTTAATTTATAAATTTAAAAAAAAAAAATTACGCGCCAATTTTTTGAAAATATTTTTTTTTCTGTTGTAATAATTAATTATGATAAAAAAAAACAATTTATAAAAATTCATACTTGAATTTTTTCTTTTTAATTTTTACAATTAATTTTTAATTTTTAAAATTATTATTTTTTATAAGAATATAAAATATTTTTAAATTTAGTATCATCATAATTAATAAAATAAAAATCAGCCGAAATTTTTAAAATTTTATTTAACAAATAAATAAAATTGTAAATTCTTATTTGTAGAATTTTTTATTATAAAATTTTTAAGTCATAATTTTTTGATTAAAAAAAAAATTGTAATATATTTTTTTAATTTATAATTATTAATAATTATAAAATGACCTTTTTATCAGAAAAAGATCTAAACGGCGACACTTTATGGACATGGACATATCCTTCGGTAACAGATGATCAGAAAACAATTATAACTCGCAAATACAATTTACAGTCAGAGCACTGTAATACTCAATCATTTGTATTTTCGCGTTACAATAATGAATGGTTTTATATAAATTCCAGCGAAGTTTTCGATACTGATAAATTACCACGAGTGAGTACCACAATTATTCATTACTCACTCCTTGATTTAAATTATTTATTTATAAGTTACACGGAAAAAAGTAAACTGTAATATTCACTCGGATTCCGGTTAGTTTTTATAGTTTCAAACAGTAAAGCGGACATCGGGGTGGCAAAAATGTAAATATTACAGAACTTAATTTAATGTAGAAAGTATAAAAGCCACAATTTATAATTTAATATCCAAAATAAGTAATTAGTAGTTGTCACTATAGTTAATAACGACTCTTTTATCTTTGAAAATTACAGTTTCAAACAGTAAAAATTGCCATTTCAATGTATAGTCCATATTATGAAGAGAAGGGGAACTCAGATGAAAGAGAAGGGGTTCTCACTCTGGGAGAATTTAATATTTCAAACAGTAAAAATTATACTTTTAAAATATACATTTTACCAGTCTAGGCAAGTCAATAATTACAGTTTGATTTTTAGCGTTGCGTTTAAAATTTATTATTTTACTTTGTAAATATTGACGTTGCTTGTATTAGAAATTTACTAACTTTATTCTATACTTTTTACATATCATAACATCTTTTTTTAGGTACGAAATGATAAATATTAAAGTCTGAATTCTTAATTATTATACTTAAACATTTTAGACATTTACATGGCGAATATTACTGTTTGAAATAGTATTTTCTTCCATGTAAAGAGTAAATTGTAAGGTTTAAATTGTAAATATTACAATGTGAATAGTAAAATCATGATTTTACTGTTTGAAGTGGTAATTTTTAGCAGTTGATCATTACTTATTATAAATCGACTGTTATTTATTACAGTTTACTTTTTTCCGTGTACTAATTAATAATTAAAAAAAAAAAAAAAAAACTTGTGACTGTCGATGTAAAGGACAGTAAAATAAAACATAAAATTGTTTTTTATTTATAATATTTTTTTATTAACAGGTAAAACAATTTGCATTAATACTTTTCACCAAAGATTATAACCCGCAAAAATACGAAGTACTTTGTCGGGTATTAAGTAAAATGTACTGCAAAACTGGGAATCCCGTAGAAATACTTAAACTGTATTTATCTGTATTCACCAGCGGATCATGCACAACCGAAGAAAATGGTATCTACAATTCCGATGATTACAATCTTTCGCATCTTAATTCAGATACAAATATCCGTGATTTGATAAAAACATTCGAATTAGAAACAATATTAATTTACAACGCGTTGTTGTTAAAAAAGCGCATTGTCGTTTACCATCACAGCTTGGAACAATTGTTCAAGTGGATCAGGACATTTCCTGCGCTTATGAAGCATCGGGATGTTACGGATAATTTGATACCGTGGATCGATCTAAATGCAGATGAAATTCAGGATTTGAAGGTATTTAAATTTAGTTTGTAAAATTAAGGAGATCCACGTGAAGTCGTAAAATGTTTAAAACTTCCTAAAAATTTGTAAATTTAATCTACGTAGCCTAATAATTAATAAAATAAATAATAGTTTAAAAAAATTAAAAAACACGCTTTTTATAGAAAAACGAACTAAAAAAATAGAAAATAAGTTTTAATAAATTTAAATTAAGAATAGTGTTAAAAATTTCAATAAATTTAATTAATAATAGTGTAAATAAAAAAAAATGTATTTTATTTTAAATATTTACACTATTACTAATTAAATTTATTGAAATTTTTAACACTATTCTTAATTCAAATTTATTAAAACTTATTTTCTATTTTTTTAGTTCAGTTTTCTATAAAAAGCGTGTTTTTTAGTTTTTTTAAACTATTATTTATTTTTTTATAGAAATTCTTTACACTAGAAGGATCTCCTTTAGGAGAGCCACGCGACTTAGTAAAATTTTGAAAACTTCCTGAAAATTTGTAAATTCAATCTACGTAGCCTAATAATTAATAAAAAAGTACAGTTTTTCGGGACATTTAATGAAGTAATTAGATATTCTTTACACTTGAAGAGTATACTTGGATCTCCTTAATTTTTATCGGAAAAATACTATATTTTTTCAGTGTACTAATAAAAATGTCGCTTTTCAGAGCAACGTGTACTACATTGCCGGCTGTCGCGACAGTGCAGTTGCGCTAAAACCAGAACTTTATGATTTACTGGTAAATATACCCGCTCGTGAAATAACGATAGCGCCACATGCTAAAGAAAGCTTTATTATGACAAAAACTCATAAAGAAATAGCGTTGTTTATGATTCAGCTCTGCGAAAAAACGTCCAATGAATTGCAGATAACAAATGAAATAGCGGACAAAACTCAGGATTTGTTAAACCAATTGAAAAACATCGCCACTGTCGAAGACAGTGGCAAAAAAATATTGACCGTACAAACCATCCGCAATCGTAGTTTTCCAATTGCTGTTGAAAATTTTCTCATTAACTTGGCGACTGCAGAACAATTTTTCAACAATTCGCTTTAATGATAAATTGTTAATTTTATTTATTGTTGCGCATATTTAATACATTACTTTTTAATAAATGTTTAAGTACAAAAAATTAAAGATTTTTCTTTTCTAAAAAATAAAAAAAAAACAATTTATTTTTTATTGCAATAAATAAACTGATCTATTTTAATAAAAAAAAATCATGATCCGTGATAAATTTTTCTTGAGATGTTTACATTAAATATTCATATGTATTTTACAGCTCATTACTCAATCCTTTTCGTTGTTTGAATAAAAAAACAATAAATAAACAAACCACCGCTTGTTCTTGGAATAAATTGCACATTAATTGAATACTTTACGAGCAATATCATTTTTTTAACAAAAAAAAAAAAAAAATATATGAATTTCATCCCATGGAATCTCGCATATTTATTCAATAAAAAAATTAGGGGATACAAATTTTATTATGCAACATATATTTGTATAAATAGATTCATATTGTGTATATTAATACATTTTATTACAATTATTAACACATTAAAATAATAATACTTAATTTTATTTATTAAATTTAATGTTAATTATTTCTAAGGATATATACATTGTGAACATCGATCTTAGTGACTAGATAAGTAATACATTAATTGTGACATTGTTCACTGAAAAATTTATTTTGGTGGAATGTTGGTATATATTTTGATTTTTTAAAAAATAATCCTTTCGTAGAAGATATTATTAATTGAGTGAGTCAAAATAATGTTTGAATTTTTCTTTATTTTTAATTTTTTTGATACTCATTAAAATTCGTTGTTTTAATTTTTAAATAAATAAAATTTTGCTTCAATAAATAATGGCTTTTGTTAAATTAGACTGTACTGTCTTAAATATTGACGTTTTTAAAAATCTAAGCTCATCCCGATGTTGTATTCATTAAGAGCTTTCATTTGAGTACCCACATGCATTTTTGATATATTTTTCATATATACATATATATATATAATATATATTTTGATGATATAAGCTCATAGCCATGTTACAATGATCAAGAGCTTTCGTTTGAGTACTCACATGCATTTTTTATATATTTTTCATATATACATATATATATAATATATATAAATATATAAAATATATGAAAAAATTGATGTGGGTACTCAAATGAAAGGTCTTGATGAGTATAACATCGGGATGAACTTATTTCTTCAAAAATATCATTGGTTCATAAGATAGCAACGTCAGCTCTTATTGACATTTTTAAAGATATAAGCTCATCCCGATGTTATACTCATCAAGACCTTTCATTTGAGTACCCACACCAATTTTTTATATATTTCATATATTTATATATATTATATATATGTATATATGAAAAATATATCAAAAATACATGTGAGTACTCAAATGAAAGGTCTTGATGAGTGTAATGTCGGAATGAGCTTATTTCTTTAAAAATGTCAATAGTTCTCAAGATACAAGGTCATTTCTTAATTATTGACATTTTTAAAGATATAAGCTTATCCTGACGCACATCAAAACCTTTTATTTGAGTAACCACATTTACATCGTAATTTTCTGTGTTTCTCTTTTCAATACTCTTTCCTTCAATCATTCTATTCCAACCCCTCGGAATCAGTTTGAACATTCCACATTATTAAATTACTGTTTATTAGATTTACGCAGATAATTAAAAGCAAATTGTACATCAGCTACTGAGGGTAGAAAAGTAAAAAAAGAAAACATTCTTAAAATTGAACAATAAAAAAATCCAATTTTTTTCTATTTTGTTCAAACCTTCCAGTCGTGAAATATCAATAAAAAAATTCTAACGAAAGGATTATCTCACAACTGTTAAAATTAAAATAAGTTTAGATTTTTTCTATTGTTGTCATGGCAGTTAAAAAAAATAATATCTCACATGAGAGCACTTGCTATTCGCGTATCAGCGTTGCAAGTTTTTCCGCAGTTTTAAAACCTATTTTTCCTTTCTCTTTTTTATTTATTTATTTTTTTTTTTTTTCAATAACAATAACGATTAATTCACACATATATACATTTAAAGACGCACTGATAAAAAAAAATGACTTGATTAAAGAAAAAATTTTTCTTCAAAATGTCATTTTTGTTTCAAGTAATTCAATTCTCTTAAGGAGGTTCTTCCTTCCTGTTTTACAAAATTTTTACAATTAAAATTTTTCAATAAGATCTAAAACTTTGTTTGAATCAAAGCGTATAATCTTTCTGACTTGTGATTTATTTCAAATAAAATTATTTCCAGTTGCGTGAAATTAATGGTCAAGTTAATATCCGAATAAGTGATCGGATAAACATAAAGTAGCGACGAAAATCATTCGGATAGGTAAGTAGAATAAATCCCGGTATATAGATAATAGACTCTTGAAATCACGGACTATCTTTAGAGAATAAAATAATATCTGTCTTAGTCTTATACTTAATAAAGTGAAGAAGACATGAGAGATCTAGTGTATATGTGCCTACGGTACATAAAATAAGACCACGGAAGAAGGGAATAGAGATGAAAATACCTACGATATAAATCACTAGGTCAAAACGGGCCGTCATAAATCTCTGGTTGTTGTGGACCGAAAAAATAGTCGGATAGAAAAGCTGCAAGAAAGGAGGGGGCGCAATCTAGGAGCTTTTTACCCTTTGTTAAGTGAACCTAAATACACTAAATTAATGATTAATCAATGACCAAATGTTGGAAAAACAAAAAGATACATTGCTGAATAAACTATGCTTTTTTTGATGCTGCTGGTAGCTACTGACAGTAAGGGGTTATACTTAGTTGCAAGCCCAAAAAACGCATTTTTTAACAATTTTTTCTAAAGAGACATTTTATTTAACAAATCTATAAATAACAAGTAAATGTAGTGGATTTTTTATATTTTAAAACCTTGTTGTCTGTTTTTAAAAAGATTATGGTGTACTTCTCCAGAAGACGTACTCCTGGAGGTCCTCAACAAAAAAGTGTCAGACGGTGAGCAAGATATCTTTGCTTTGGATTATATCAAATGGAAAATTCCAAAAAATTTATTTAGTGGATAGATGAATGCAGGTATTGATCGAAGGAATAGTCAAAATTTTTATTTTTGACAAAATGACGGGTTCCCAAAGAAAAGTTGCCATTTTCGAAAAAATTTCCAACTTCTAGTGGTCTAAAAAATCGAAATAATTGTCAGAAATCTTATTTCTTCGATATATACCTGGGGAATAGGTCTAAGAAGGTTGCGTAAAAATTTGAAACCGATCGGTCAAGCCGTTTTGGAGAAATCGTGCTCACCGACTTTGAAAATACTGTTTTGAGAAAAACGCGTTTTTATACGCTCCGCCTACTTTCGAACGCTCGGAGACGTTCTTACGAATCTGCATTTATCTTCAAGAATATTTGCCGGATCAATTTGAAATTTACAGAGAATATACTCAAATATATTTACCCTCCGAAAATCCAAAATTTATTTTTTGAAAATTCTCACCAGGTATAACCTCTTTATCAGATTAACAATTAACGAGTTCAATTATGTTCTTATCATTGTAAAGATTTTCCACACGAAATTTTAATATTTGCGCAGCTGTAATAAAACTTAGTACTTGGAATTCCCAACAGAGGGCGCACAATAGCTGAACTTTCTCGCTCCAGAAGAGTTGAGTCAGACTCTTTAAGGTTTTTTAAAGCTTTACAGCAGTAATATTGATTTGTAAATTAATTTTGTGGATAATTTTTGCAATAATTAGTTATCTAATGTATGACTTTGTAAATTTTCATCGACAGAAACAAAATTTATTTCAAATTAACGGTGTCGTTAATTTTTTTAAATTAGATTTTCTGATTTTTTAGTGAAAAAATTTAAATTGAGATTGAATAATTGCGCAAGTAAAACAATTTTAATAAAAAATTTGATTTTTATCGTCTAAGTTATTATATTGACCGTTTAATTTCACGCAACTGGAAATAATATTATTTTATTTTAAACAAAACTAACTTTATCATTTTTGTTGTTCACATTATTAGCATTGGTGATAATTGTTAAATTAAAAGGCTTATTATTATCAGTACTGGCATTAGAGACCTTAACACTGCAGCTTTTGCTAGAGTTGCTCTGTCTTCGCCAAAAATCCGAGTGATTGCTGCTGGTGGTTGTACCAGTGCGTCCAGATGTCGGAATGTCTTTGCTCTGTTTGCGCGACAGTCCGCACAATCGCAGAAATCCCTCGCGAAATTTGGTCGACATTAAGTTATACAAAATTGGATTAATTGCCGAATTAAGATAGAGCATTACGCGGCTTATGTACAGTAATATAAAGTATCCATCGACGCCGAGATTTATTATTGCTGTCAGTGGCGACACTATTACCCAGAGTGTAAACGCGCGAAAGGGCAATAAGCAAATAAAAAAACTAATTACAACTGTTCCCAGCATTAGCACCACTTGCTTTCGGTATTTTAGCAAATTATTCGCTGGGCCTCGTGTTATCGCTGGGTTCTTCATCAAATGTCTCGCTATCACTGTGTACAGCACTACCAGTATCACTAATGGAATTATAAAAAATATTATTATTGTTGTTAAGAAAAATATCATTGGCCATATTGACTTTACAGATGTTGAACATGCTGGTATTTCACTTCCGTCGTCGTCTTTTTCCATTGAGTATACTGTCATTGTTATTATCGGACTGAAAAATAAAATTTTATATTAATAAGTTAATTATAGAATTTAGGCTTGATCATTTTTAATTATAAAAAAAGGAAGATTTAGGAAATTTTAAAGTGCACGACTCATAATTTTATTTTTCACAATAAAATTGATTAAAATAAAATACGAAAAAGAAAATGAGGTACAACGTGTAAAAAAAAAAACGTCTTAAAATTGTCGTTTGTTTAAGATCTTAAACTATTTTAAGAAGTTTTTAAGACGCCAAAAAAAATTCCGAGAGCAGATTTTTTTAATTTGGTTCTCGAATTTATTATGAAAATAAGACATCACAGCGACAGCTCCGGAAAATTTTTATAGAGAGTCTTAAAATAATCTAAAAATTGTCTTGAAAAAATATGAAAATAATTTCAAAAAAATCTTAAAATAGTTTAAAAAAATCTTTATTAAAATAGTCTAAAAAAAATCTTAAAATAATTTCAAAAAAATCTTAAAATAGTTTAAAAAAATCTTTATTAAAATAGTCTAAAAAAAATCTTAAAATAATTTCAAAAAAATCTTAAAATAGTTTAAAAAAATCTTTATTAAAATAGTCTAAAAAAAATCTTAAAATAATTTCAAAAAAATCTTAAAATAGTTTTAAAA
>JZSA01006929.1:0-23574 GCA_000956155.1 Cotesia vestalis | reverse complement strand
AAAATATTGCATTTAATTATTGCAATGTATCATTAATTTTTAAATTAATACATTAGCCATAAAATATAATGGAGTAATGGTAATTTTCACCATAAACAAACACAAAATTAAATTTTTTAAAAAACCTTGCGAATAGGCTTTACTTTACTACGGTAGGGTAAAAAAGGCCTGCGGGTTATACATACTGGAAATAGTTATACTATACTTGATAAAATTGGTATTAGAGATCAATCATCACTTAAATTAAGCAACAATACTTTTTAAGATGTTGATAAAAATTATAACAATGATTTTAAATTATTAAACATGAAATTATAAAAAATGTTTACCATTTACTCAAATCGTTTTTTAAGAATTCTTCTGCGCTACTTTAGCATATGACGGATGATGGAGTATAGAAGACAAAGGACGTTGTATCGGGACTCTATAAACTTGTAGTGACATTTCTATGCTAGACGATTATAAGTCGTGCAAAAATAAATTTTTTTAATCCTGACTACTCATAACTTCTTAATTTTAGCAGAATTAAGTATGTGCTTTGTCTATGAGGTGGCACTATCAAGGGAATCTACCGATGATCGGTTGTATTAGATAAAGCAGGAAAAGAAGTGACCTGAAAAGGGCTTGAGTGTAATGCTACCAGTGATGTAATGCAGAAAATGGGAAGATATTTATTTTATATTTTCCTCGAGGGATATACTCATTTCTACAATCATCCGAGCGAACGTGATTCCTTCACTCTGCAGGGACGAATAAAGTCAGTATTTATCAATCAACTAAGAAGAGGAAAACATATTCGATGAAAAAGGAGAATTTTTTTTCTTCCGCTTTGTGTATAGTAGATTCAGTATTATTGACATTGTTAGTATTATTATTATTATTTTTTTTAAGGAGAAAATAATTTAGAAGTAATTTTATACGAGTTCTGGAAAACATGAGATTTCAAGAAGACGTACGATAAATTTATTTTAAATACCAACGACAATAATAAAAAATAAGTAAATTGGAGAAAAAAAAATACTCTGTTATCGATAGCTTGTTATAATTTAAAACCCAACGTAATTGCAATGAAAAAAAAGAGCAAGAATTGAACTTTAGTGATACAGAAGATTTATTTGATAATCAACGCTTTACTTATGAGGCGTGCAATAATAAATCATTCTTTTATTTTAATTTAAAATAATTTGAACAATTTAATAATTGATGAGTTTTACTTATTTATTAAAATGAAGTAATAAAATGAATTTCGTATTTATTAATTGCCGGATTAAATAAACAGATTTGGCAACAGCGCGTTTGATTAAACCCATTACAGAGACGTGGATGAGTGTGTGAGTTAAATATTTCTCTCTCTGTAACTATATTTCTATCCTTTTCTTTTTTCTCAGCTGTTGACGCGACGTTGCCAAATCTTTATTCGAATAAATAGCTGACGATAAACGAGTCAAAAATATAAAATTAAACTTTAAATATTTCAAAAATTATATCGGGAAAGTTTATTTCCCCTTCCTCTTTATTAGCCAAATAAACGTTTTATTAAATAGTAATAAAATTTTATTACTATTAAATAAAATTTTCTCTCAGTGTATTAATTTAAAAATTTTTGAACAAAGAACAATAATGCTTAGATGTAATTTTTATTTAAACCAGTCTTTTCTATAAAATACATTAATAATGTAAACTACAATAAAAAGAATCATAAAAAAATTTCCTGCTGATCACTACTGGTAACAGTTCTACGCGACAATCTTGTTCCAGTGGTAGAACTTCTGACAGTGCTTCTGTCAGTTCTGTTGCGCCTAATTACCCGAAAAATTTTCTTAAATCCTAATCTAAATCTGCTGCTCATCAAATTATAAAGAATCGGATTAACCGCGCTGTTTAAGTAAAACATTATTCGGCTGAAGTACAAAATATTGTAAAATGTGTCGTGATCTATAGCTTCGACGGACTCATTGGGCGCCAAGACGATGTAAAACGTCAGAATTTTAAATGGCGCAAGACAAACGAAGAAACTAAATACCACTGTTAACAACATGAGCACCACTTGTTTGCGTGCGCGCGCATGGTAATTTTCAGCCGTTGACGCCGAATGGTCATTTATTAACTGACGTATTATTATTAAATACAGCAACAGCAGAATAAATAATGGTATTACAAAAAATATAAATATTAATAATAAAAAAAATATCATCGTCAGCAATGAATTTGCTTGCATTAAACAAACTGTTATAACAGCTTCGCTCATTTCTTCTTCACTGTTTACCGTCGTGTTCATCCTCATTTCATGATACTGCGATACCCAAATCATTGGACTGCAATCCAAAAACAAAAAATAAAATAATCAATTTTTTTTTAGGATATTATTTGGATTTTTTTTTCTTTTGAGTTCTATTGGCTGCAGTTCAATGATCTAGGTTGTTTTTTTTTTTTTTTTTTTTCTTAAAAAATTCAAACCAAAATTAAAAATTATTTTATTTTATTGATGTAAATTTAAAAACTGCAACCAATTGAATAATTTATTTGTGAATTTTTTATGGAAAAATATGTTAAAAAATTCATGCACTTTTTTTAGGATGGTGCAAAAAAAAAAAAGACTAAAAATTTTTTTTAAGCAAAATAAAATTAAGGAGATCCACGCGAAGGTATAAAATTTTTTAAACTTCCTGAAAATTTGTAAATTTAATCTACGTTGCTTAATAATTAATAAAAAAATTAAAAAGAGGTCATTTTTGGGAATTTTTTTGACAGGAAAAATAAATTAATTTGGGGATCGGATTTTTTTTATTTTATTAAGGGTACATTAAAGATTATTACCCTAAATTTTTATTAAAAAATATTTAATTATTCCAAAGTTATTAACAGACTAGAAAAAATTTCCCCCTCCATGGTCAGTTAATAATTTAATAGAATTAACGATTTTGCAAAAATTTAATTATCATGAATTTAATTAAAAAAATAAAAAGCTTGATTGAAAAAGTATTGCTTTGTATTATTTTTTTTATAGACATTTTTCACAATAAAAGGGTACATGGATCTCCTTAATGTAAAATTTTAACAATTAAATTTTTTTTTAAGTAAAAAATTTTTTATTTAACACAAAAAATAAAAATATTTGATATTTTTGCACCAAATTTTTAATTTAGTGTTTTTTTAAAAGAAAAAAATTAAAAACAGCATTCATGTTAGAGGTTTTAAAAATTTTTTTAAATTTCCCGCGAATATCAGTATCAGAAAAATAAATTAAAATAATTGTTTGATGCTAATAAAAAAAAAAAAGGCAGTAAATATATTTTAAATGGATATTTGGAAAATAATTAAAGTTTGTTTAAAACAAAGATAAATGAATAATAAATCTGGTGAAAAATATTTTCACGAGAGATAAAAGTTAGTTATTTATTGTAGATACTAAAAGCGGAAGTATTAAATGGTGAATAAATAAATGAATAAATAATAAATAATTTGAAAAGTTTATGAGAAGATAACAGATGTTAAATCAAGTAAGTGGTTTATTTAGAATTTATGATCGTCTGGTTAGCATAAGGAGATAAATCCGCTTGATCGCGAATCGTCAAAAAAAAAAAAGCTTTCACTTTTATCCCATAAAACACGGAGGACATTAACCCAATTTTTAAAATACTTTGATCCATTTTCAGTATCAACGCAAACAAAGTCATTACTTTATTATTATTACTAAAATTTATTTGAATTTTTTGGAGCTTTACGTTGCAGAGAAAAGTTTATGCCAGGGTGGAATGTATACTGTGGATTGACAATAATTTGATTGATAAGATGTAAATTTAAATGGAAAATTTATTCGAGCTTTTTACGCGCAAAGAGTCGCGCCAACTTGAAACAATCGGATTTTATTGTGAATAACTCGGTGTAAAAATTTTGATGTAAAAATTACATTAAAGATCGTGTTAAATTTAGGTGGTGTTAATTTAAAATCTTCACATCGTTGAACCTATAAATTTTATAGTAATTTTTAACGTAGACCTAATTTTTACAACTCAGATGATATAATGTGAAAATAATATTTACCCTGACTAAGAATCGAACGCGAGCCGCGCGCTTGTTAGATTGATACCTAACGCCCTACGCCACACGACCGATAGGTGGGTTAACATCTCATTATTTTTATAAGCTAATCCTATGTGGTGATTGAGCATTACGGCTTATTATTTATTATTTACATTATTTGTGTTATTTAATGCTGTTTATTGATGGAAAATAACTCACTTTTACATTATTTATAATTCATTGAACATTATAAAAATTAAAGTCTAACATATACTCATTCAAATATATCGATTTCGAAATGATCGTTTGAGCGTAATATTAAAATTTATAAAAGATAAATGATGCCTCGAATTTATTATTACAAATAAACAACCATAGACTAAAAATTAGTAAAAATAAATATGAAGGACATTGTTGTTTTTTGATACATCAGTCTCATTTTTGTAAAACTGAAAAGTATTGTTTTTAAAATTGGAAAACAGTGAAGTAGAATTACAATTCGTGTAATATAATTAAAATTGTCTGGTAACATTACATTGCACTGTGTAATTTTACAATGAAAATTGTAAAAATAAAAAAAAGCTTTTTAAATTTTTTATGAAATTATTGTAATATAAATTACAATAATTTTTTGTGATTTTACATAGAATTATGCCGAATCAGATCACAAATAATGTTTGCAAAATTAAAAAGCTTTTTCTTAAAAATTGACGAACGGTTCTGTAATATTACAATACGTGTTAGGTTTATACATGAAAATTGTAAAATTACAACACATCTTAGTAGATTTCCTGACAGGTGTTGGAAAATTACATGAATTGTATTTTATTTCGCATTGCTATACACTGATTTGTAATTTTACTTATCATTTGTTTTGTAACATGATTGTAATTTTACATGAGTAATAAAAAATATTTTTTTCGGTGCAAGAATATTTTTCTTGAATGAAGATATTTTTTTTATCAATGATAAAATTAAGCTTTAACATTTTATTATATAAATTCATCTATGTATTTCCTCAATTGCTTTAGTGTTCATATTATCAGCGTTATTTTAATTGAATAGGAAATCTACTTCCATTTTCTTCCGTAAAACCTCGATAGCAAAATACTCTATTAACGTAACTCATTCACTAATCCACGCCCTCTATAATCTATTACACCCATTACCTGTCAACGAACCAGTTTATTTTATTGGAGATTTTAGTTAAAAGGGGTAGTCGTAATAAAAAATCAAATCGATTGCAGGTATTGTCTGTGAGTAGAGGGTTTTGACTCCATATTGATGACAAAAGCTGTTTCCCAGTGTACACAATAAAAATACAGTAAAGAATAGCAGCGGGGTGGGAGGCAGCAAAGGAAAAAAGGAAGTAGTGTGAGAAGGTGACAGTAATAGGGGTTGCTAGAAAAGACACCGGAAAAAAACTAAATAAAAGTAAAGTGGAATAAACGAAGAGGGTGGAAAACAAGAAGAAGATTGTGGCAATCTTGAGCCATCTGTTTCTCGTCAACCTAAAATACTTTTTCGGTTACCCGCAAAATATATAATAAATTTATACAATTTTTGTTTTACAAATTTTCTGTACCTGAGAAGCCTTTAATTGAAATAGTTTTGGATAATAAAATACACATAAACAACTTATTATAAATAGAGTTTATAACAGATGAATCCTTATTAATTATCAGAAAGTTGTTTCAATTAAATTTTCATTTGAATTTAGAAACTCCAAATGCAGGAAATTATTTAGCTTTCCAAAGTTTCGACACAAAAAATATTTAAACGAACAATAGATGTTTCATGTTTGTTATTGTTTGTTTTTATTTTTTGAATGGAAAGTAATTGCTGGAAATAAACTAAAGACAATGTAATTTGTTGTTTTTTGGCATCGAGCTGTTTTTTCATTGAAATTCAAGCTGTGTTCCTTTCATGAGTACGGGTTCACGAACTTTTAAAACGTCTCTATTAGTTTTTATAGCGTTTATTTTCCGTGAGTTTTTCCAATATCGCACGAGATACATCAAACATCTAGGGCTTTTGTCGAACAAAAGAACGTGTAAATAATGCGAATGTAAAAAAAAAAAAAACTGATTATTGTCTTCATGGGTTATATCTGTGAAAATAGAACCAGATAAATTTATCACTGTTAAAAATTTTTATAAAATTACAATCATATTACAAAACAATTAATAAGTAAAATTACAAATCAGTATATAGCAATGCGAAATAAAATACAATTCATGTAATTTTCCAACACCTGTCAGGAAATCTACTAAGATGTATTGTAATTTTACAATTTTCATGTATAAACCTAACACGTATTGTAATATTACAGAACCGTTCGTCAATTTTTAAGAAAAAGCTTTTTAATTTTGCAAACATTATTTGTGATCTGATTCGGCATAATTCTATGTAAAATCACAAAAAATTATTGTAATTTATATTACAATAATTTCATAAAAAATTTAAAAAGCTTTTTTTTATTTTTACAATTTTCATTGTAAAATTACACAGTGCAATGTAATGTTACCAGACAATTTTAATTATATTACACGAATTGTAATTCTACTTCACTGTTTTCCAATTTTAAAAACAATACTTTTGAGTTTTACAAAAATGAGACTGATGTATCAAAAAACAACAATGTCCTTCATATTTATTTTTACTAATTTTTAGTCTATGGTTGTTTATTTGTAATAATAAATTCGAGGCATCATTTATCTTTTATAAATTTTAATATTACGCTCAAACGATCATTTCGAAATTGATATATTTGAATGAGTATATGTTAGACTTTAATTTTTATAATGTTCAATGAATTATAAATAATGTAAAAGTAAGTTATTTTCCATCAATAAACAGCATTAAATAACACAAATAATGTAAATAATAAATAATAAGCCGTAATGCTCAATCACCACACAGGATTAGCTTACAAAAATAATGAGATGTTAACCCACCTATCGGTCGTGCGGCGTAGGGCGTTAGGTATCAGTCTTACAAGCGCGCGGCTCGCGTTTCGATTCTTAGTCAGGGTAAATATTATTTTCACATTATATCATCTGAGTTGTAAAAATTAGGCCTACATAAGGTACAAAATAAAACTGCAGGATGTACTTCAGTGCTATTTATACTACTTATTACGCGATAACTTCAAAGTTAAATATTTAATTATAGTTTCCTCGCTAATATTAAATTTATTGCCACAGAGCGCCGATTTTATTTTAATATACCGCTTCAAAGTATTTTTTCGCCAATTTTGAAGTATTTGATGTATTGCAATATCGAAGAAGATAACAATACGACCAATAGATGCAACATAAAGAATAATTTAATAAAACCGCGAAGAATGTTCGCTGCGATTCCTACAAGTATGATACACTCTACCGGGGAATCCCGAAGATTCGGGTATAAAACTTGCGACGTCACATTGTTGCGTGTGTCATCGTATTGGTACACTCGATATATCGAGTTAACAATTTTTCTAGGTCTCATCAGCGTTTGAATTCAATATAACGGAGAGAAATAACAATAGAGAAAAATGAATGCAATATCAACCTTCGTCTTGATTTCTTTATTATACCCATTATTCTAGTTGCTTTTATATTTATGGTTACTGGTTAGAATTATTCACCACACTCCGTGTGGTGAATAAATAATTATCACAAGGAAGTGCATTTAACTAGTGATTAATTTATAGGAAGGTTGGTTTTTCTTTAACTTGTGAATTTAAAATTTTATATTCTTACCTAGTACATACGGCTGCAAAAACCCACGCAAGAAAGCAGAGAAATGTTGCTCGAGCTTTTGTGCAAATGTATCTGAAAGATTAAAAAATATTTTTAGTATCCAAATTAAATAAATTGTATAATTATAATTGTTATTACATGAAAAAAAAAAAAAAAAAAAAAAAAAAAAGAGTTTTCAAATGTTTTGATCTCGGAACTCCTACACTATTTATATTATCATTAAAAATATTAAAAAATTGTTATTAACATTATCATTATTTTTTTTTTTAATTCTATTCATAAAAAAAAAACTGAAATACATTTAACAAGGATGAAAATGTGAATAAAATAAATAATTCAACAAAGGTAAAAATATCAAGATAAACTCATGTCATCAGTCGCTAGTGAACTTATTGCTTGCATCAACACGTCAAATTAACGTCGTGAATAAACGTTTATTTTATACCTTTAATTCGTTGATGTTAAACGTCATTGATAAAATTTTAAGAAAGCACCAATTATTAAAATATCCATTTTTACACAGAAAGAAAAAAAATCTTGAATCAAGCGTAAATTTTCTTAAATTAAGAAAATTTTAAAGACTAAAAATTTCTTGAATGAAGTTAAAATTTTTTGAACGAAATTAAATTTTTTTAAGCCAAGAAAATTTATTTTTGCTCCAAAATAACTTCAATCGGCGTGCAATTTTGGATTTTCCAAACTTCTTATTATTATTCGAACAATAATTATTATAAATCAATCATTTATTTATTAATCTCTTTTTATTAAATAAATCTATAAATTTTTAATCATTAATATCACAAAAATTTTCAGTCAAGAAAAAAAAGAAAATTAATAGAATATAAATTATTAATGACATTAAAGTTATCTGTCACTTGAAAATTTTTTAATTTTCTTTAACGAAAAAATTTGTTCAAAAAAACTATTTTAAAAAAATTGCATTTTTAATTTATTAAAATTTCTACAAGTCTATTTTTTAAATAATTTATTTTTGCTATAATTCATTTGTCAAAAAAAAATTAAAATAATTGTAAAGTGACAGCTAAGTTTAATGTCATAAATTATTATGTGTCCTAAATGGTCGGCGTCATAAAATTTGCTGCTTGTGGAATTCTAATTAAGAGTTGTACAGCAAAAGATGGTTTGAAGGGACTTAAAAGTGAAATATCGCGATAAAGTGACTTTTTAATATTAAAGATTCTCAAGAAAGTCCGTAACTTTTCAATAAATAGATTGTTAATTTAATTATTTTATTTTTTCCTTTATCACTGTCTCCTTTTTTTCTTAATTGTATTTTCGCATTGTGACTAATTACCCTTCGACCAATTACAATTAGTTTTTACTAGCAAAGTTTTGAAGTTAAAAAAAATTTACAGGTAAAAGTATTTTACTAGATACTAGGTGATCTTTTTTCATTTATCAAACTTTTATTTCTGATAAGAGGGCAAGTTTGCTTCCTTTATGGTAATTTGCTTTCTAGGCACGTAATCCTAGAAAAATTGTTCGTTAAAAACAATTGAGTTAAGGGGCTTACTAATGAGTAAGCCCCTTCCGTATGTAGGCGTGTATTCATTTAAAATTTATCAGCTAAAAATAAATAATTAAAAAAAAATAACGTTGATAAATTATTGAGAAGTTAAAAATAAACTTACCCTGCACGCAACGGTTCACAAATAGCGTAATAACGCTCAAAACTAATTGCAAGTATTGTAAGTACTGATGCGTGAGCTACTGTCAGTTCTACAAAAGGCACTGCCTTACCTGAAACAATAAAAAAAAATTGTAGAGTTGATTTTTCTTATCACTTCAATAATTGCATCTAAAAAAAAATTTTTTTCAACGGAAAAAAAAATTGTAAATTAAAAAAAAAAATATTAGTTTCAAAAAATAGTCTTCTATTTTAGAAGAGTGTCTAAAACAATTTTTCTTGATAAAAATCCATTTTTTGTTTGAATAAATTTAAGAAATTAAAACACTTTATGGTTTTTGAACGAATTTCAATGAAAAATATTGAATTTTATTTAAAGAATTGTCTAAAATAATCATTTTTGGTAAAAATCCATTTATAATTTACTCAAGATACTCTAAAAAAGTCAATAAAGCTAAGAAAATATAATTTAAAGCAAAATTTTGCAAACTAAAAGATAATTTTTCCAAAAAAGTGAAAAAACATCAAATTTCTCATAGTTTCAACTTAGACCTTAAGTAACTTTTGAAGGAGCAGGGCTATCGAAATGGTGCTAATGACCTTTCTTGTACCACGTTCAATTCCCTATAAGAATATGTTCTATTGTTATCAGTATGACAATCCATTAATGAGTTACAAGATTCTAAAATAAAAACAACAATTTTTTAGTATTATTCGTAGACTGAAAAAAAAATGACTTGGCTCAAGAAAAATATTATCTTGAAAATTTGACTCTTGCTTCTAGATATTCAGCTCGAATTAATTCAAGAAATTAACGAACAAAATCAAGAAAATAAAATTCGAGAATAAGGAAGAAAAAGTTCGCCATTAAAGAATTTTATTAATTCAACGAAGCACTTTAATATTCTCAAACAAGATAACCTATACTTTGACCAACAATTTGTTTCTTTGAGAATTGAAATTCGCGGTATCGTTGGTTCAAGATATTACTGACTTGTTTCAACAATATCAACAATCCTCGAATTTTTGCTATTTACTATGTCATCAAAAATAAGTCTCAAATGCGTTTTAGAATGAGTTCAAGTAGAAAATTTGATCTTCTAAAGAGTTTAATGGTATTTTTAATGAAGAAACTTGTTCTTGAACCGAGAATACAAAACTCCTAGAAGAAAACAAAATAATTGTTAGTTATGAAAAATAATGTTTGTTCAATGTCGAATTTGATTGTATCTCACGAAGATAACAGAGTTTTGATCGAAAATTCCGAATTTTCCAAACCAAGATGCCGAATTTCAAGGAAATACATTTTTGAATAAAGACAATCGATTCTCTTCAAAATAATTTTATTTTCGGGTCAAGAATATTTTTTTTTTCAATGAAGTAATGTACGTATTTTTCTGTATGAATAATTTTTATATTTAAAATAAATAAATTTAAAAAGTTTTACCAAATTTGATTCTTATTGCAATGTATAATACATAAAGTTTGATGTCAATAACTTTTTCGGTATAATTTTCCAGGCAAAAGACTGAGGGATAAAATATCATATAACATTACACACACGTTACTCATGTATACAGTAGCCCTAAATCGTTTGTTGGAGGGTCGAGAGTAGCATGATAACGACATTTCAAACTCTTAACCATTTATAAATTTTATCTGAACCACCTACTATTTATTCTTTCAACCAACAAATACACGTTCTTTAATTTTTAACCACCTGAGTGGGAGTCTTACTGTTAGCAGTCGTAGTCTAGGATTCTCGCTCCTCAAACAAAACAATATTTCCTGCTTGAAGGTTAAAGAGAATTGGATAGAACCGAGCACCATTCTATTCTTTACTCAGAGGAAAATAAAAATGTGGTATACGCATTAAATGCTCGGACACGTATAGCCTAAGAGCTGCGGTAATTCGTTGCGGGGGGCACTTGAGTTCACCTACTCATTTTCACCCACCCTTATTATTATTATTATTATTTTTCTTTTTTTTTTTATTTTTTTATATATACACTTTTTCCTCCTTTTATTTTTCCTGTATACTCCCACGCGTAAGTTTTTTTAACTCTAAAATTACTTTTAATTATCAAGTGGGCGGATTAAAAAAAAAAAAAATTACTGTAAGTGATTTTTTTTTTAAATATTTACAAAAATATCTACAATTTTTATTTTGCGTGGAAAATATTAATGAAGAAACAAAAATTTTGGAAAATTCAAAATTTTCCACAATAAATATTTTTTTTTTTTTTTTTAATGAAAAAATTATTACAAAAAAATAAAGAAAAAAGTTACAATATCAGTGAAATTTTTAAAAAGTATATTTTAATCCTAATTTAATAAATAAAAAAAAAATAAAAATTTTAAACGTCGGCTTACTTTAGTATTTTTTTAATAAAAATAATTTTAAAAGTTTTTAGATGTTGGCTAATTTAATATTCATCTAAATTCAGCAGACATATCTAATTTTTAGGATTTTTCTTATTACAAAAATGTAAAAAGAAAAATTCCACATCTAAAAAATTTGAAAAATTACACAAAAAGAAGAATTTCTTGACTCAAGAAAATTTTCGGGTGTCTGAGGGAAGACCAAAGTTTTGTTAGAAGTAAAAATTTTTTTTTAAATTCTATTTTTGGTGGAAGTAAATTTTTTCTTAATTCAAATTATCATAAATATACTTGATACAATAAATTTTTATACTTGATCAAGATTTTTAGATAATTTAGAGAATCAGCGCTACCTACTTCTGAGAAAAAAATTTTCTCACCTTGAGAAAATTTTTCTCTTGAATATTTAATGCCCGTTATATATTATTTTAGCGTGCAATTATGCATATTAAATAAAAAAATCAATATTATTTGATCTTATTTGACATGTTAATCAATAAAAATATTAACGAAAATTTACTATTTTTATATTTAATTTTTTGAAGCAAGAGAGAAATTTTCTGAAGACAAGAAAATTTACTTCTATCAAGAACAAAATTTTTTGGAGCAAAAGGCTGAATTTTCTCAAAACAAGAAAATTTTGTTGACTCAAAAAAATTTTCTTGCATCAAGATACGTATTTCTTAAAGCAAGAGAATTAATTTTGTCGGAATAAGTGAAATTTCTTGTGTCAAAAAAAATTTTTTAATTTTTTTTCGCTCAAAAAAATAATTAGAAAGAAAAATATTTTCTTAGCTCAAGAAATAAAATTTTGATTTTTTCTATTAAAATTATAATGTCTTGTAATAACTAATTTTTGAGAAGAAAAAAAAATGCAAGAAAGTCTGTTATAGTATTTAGACAGAACAAATCCATGTCGTCGTTGATCCTGAACAGCGGTCTTGACAGAAGCAATGTAGCCATAGTTTTTTCTCATTTATATCATCATTTATATTATATCAAGTTGGTTGGAATGGTATTTGGAGTAAATCTTCTCAGCCGGGAGTGATTTATTCCACTAAAAATACTTTTCAACCGTGGATAGACTATTGTACTGAAGAATAATGTTTTTTTGAGCGGCCTAAAGAGCTTCGATGCGTATGAATAATAATTTCTTCTGGCTCAACTCCATGAATGGGTTTATCATCGATGATATTTATATGATCAGATTTGATCATTTTTCTCTGAAGAATCGACGATTATTTTAAAAATATATTCAATTCTAAGCTATTTATTTTTATGTTTTCTTTGACATTTTTTATCGAAATCAATAAGCAATATCATTAAATTTTTCTTAACAAGTGAAAGTAGCAAATCTAATTTTTTTTAGTCACCCAACTATTAACATAAATAAGATACTTTTATATACTTCCATTCGTATGCAAATTAATATCATATATACTCTAATTTTATTTTTATGCATTCATTTTAAATAAAATTATTTTACGATCAGGATTTTTATTTCACCACTTTATATTTATATGGTTCAATTAATTGGTCGTATTACTTTTATATAAAAAAAAATAATAAATAAACACAAATTTATCCAGTTTTATATGTTACCAAAAAACTATCAAAAATAAATTGCACTTATTATAAATATAATTATATTTGTCCCTAACCAGATAATTATAATGCTAAAAAAATGTATTCTTTATATGGCTTCATGTATTGCAATTTTGGCGTAGGCTAAACCGGAGCGCTTCAAAAGCTGTCAATTCCAGTCTACATTTATTTATTCATTTACTTCTGAATATACATTCTATCGAGGTGAATTACACCTGTTGATAGAAACCAGAAAATAAGAAAATACATAAATCATTAAATGAATATATTTAATTTTATAAATCGTATTAAGTCCAGGAATTTAATTTCGGCTAATGAATAGAGTACTATTTATTTAGAGTCAAGTAGAGATTAATTGTTTTTGTTTTGTGTTTTTTGATTATTGTTGAAAGAGTACAATAAATGTGAACAGATGAATACAGTTAACTCAATACATTTGAGGTATTTAATTTATTACTCTTTTCATCTTGGAAATTTACTACTTCTGTACTGTATCTAAAAATAATTAACGATGTTTCTCAACAATATACTTGTTATTATACTAGACAAAATATCTTTGTCAAAATATTGGGATATTATTTATTAGGAACATAAATTTTATATGAATTATTATTATTATTATTATTATTATTATTTTTATTTATTTATTTATTTATTTATTTATTTATTTATTTATTTATTAAAGTGATTGTTATTGTAAGCCAACTTTCCCGATTTAATTGATGGTAGACTTATTCAATTTTCATTTATTAACTATTTTTTACTACACTACTGTCGGTATTAGTACTCATCCCTTGTGAAAATTTTTCGGACTTTTCTCTAAAAAACCCTTAAGAACTCTGAGAAAGTCCTTAGAAGTCTTTGGAAGTCTTTTTCCGAAAAAAGTCCGAAAAATTTCCACAAGGTATACCATACTCGAGTGAATAAACAGAAAAAAAAATGTTCTTGAATCAAGTATATAATTTTAAAGAGCTTCATATTGCACGACTCATGATGCGAAGCATCAGAGAGTGCTTTTTTTGATTTGAGTAGAAAAATTCTTGATTTAAGGAAATTTTTCTAGATTTAAGGAAATTTTACTTGATTCAAGAATTTTTCGTCTAAATTCAAGACAATTATCGTCTTCAAAATTATATTCTTGGTTCAATTTATATTCTTGAAATTTTTCTCTTGAATCAAGTTAATTTTTTTTTTCTGTATATATGTATAATAATTAAGAATTTTTTTTTTGATATTTTTTGTGACGATTTTAATTGAGATATTATTTTTTTAATCAGTGAAACTTGTTTTTAGCAACCAAAAAAATAATTTGGAAGACTCAAACCAAGACTCGAACCCGGATCTTTTGGTTACGCTTTTAGTTTTGGTTGCCAAAAAAAATTTCACTGAGTAAAAAAATAAAATCTTAACCAAAATCATCGTAAAATATAAAAAAAAAAATTTTTTCAATTAAATTTTTAAAGTTGCTAGTTATTATTATAATTTTTTAATTTAATTATAAAAGTGGCGTAAACATGTAACAATATAAAAAACTATTTTTCTTTATCAACATCTTATTATATATGTTGTACGCGTTAGGGGAGTTAATCTTTAGCCAAGTAGGATATAAATTCCATCCCAAGTGATTAAGTTATAAATCAGTGTACTATAATTAAGAGCCAACGGATTTATAAAACCAAACAGTCAATTAAACAGGCATTAAACATTTTTCATTATTTCCTGTTTGTTTTCTATAAAACTTAAAGAAGGATTAATTTTGCTTAATTTAATTTTCGTATAATTACAATCAATTCCAATCGAATTTCAAAGAATTAATTATCATATTTTTAACATGAACTATTAAAGCGCAATATTTTTTTTATTGTTGAACTGGAACAATATCGTCATAATTCAATATTGCAAGTAATTTCTGGATATATTTAATATTGCAAGCAATAATCATTTGATGCAATAGTGTAATATCCGCAGAAGCATTAACGCTTCGTTTGACCCACTTCTTAAACGGTTTTCTGATAGACAATAAGACAATACTACAGATATTATTACATCCAAGTTATTTTAATTGCACATCTTAAACGCGAAGGGTTGTGTGCTCGTATTGCACTCATTTTTCTAAATTAAACACAACGTTTTCTTTTTCCGATAAATTTTCCTTTTTCCAGATATTGATTCAAAATTTAAACAATAAATTACATCAATTAATTATAAAAACAGCTTTTCCGAAACTTAAACCAAAAAGTTTTAATTTATTGACCGGATTTCCCCGAGGGAGATATATTTATACGGAACTCGAGTCCATACCTGTTGCTTCGAAGCAAACTCACTAAATTTTCCCCGAAAATCATTAAAATAAAAAAGCGCCATTCGATTTTTTGTTTAAATATTGAAAAAAAAAAAAAAAAAAAAAAAATCTGGAAATCAAAGAACGGTTTTGAGAACTGCACGATATTTTCTATAAGATACCGTGAATAGCTTTTGTCAAAAAAATTTTTTTTGAATTGAAAACTTTAACTGAAAAAACGACAAAAATTCGCATAATTAAGGATATTTGGATAACTTGGTATAACTTTGGAGAAAATGGATGAACAAAGGATATTGTCGGTAATTTTTCAACCTCCAAGTGTCCCCTAAAATCCCTGAAAAATTCAAAGCGCTGCGATTTTTTTTTCATAGTGCTTCGAAGCTTCAAATTTTTTGTTTTTGCAAAAATCACCATTATGAGCAATTTTTTGATTTTTATTCATTTTTTCGATGAAAAAATTTTTTTTTCTCAAAAATCTTTATTTTTTCAATCAAAAAGATTAATTTTTCAAGAAATTTGAAAAAAAAAAAAATTAAAATTTTTTTTTTTATTTATCTCTCCAAAAATCAATCTCTTTGATCGAAAAAATCAACTCGATTTTTTTTGACCGCTGCAACTGCCTTAGTTTGAAATCTCATTTTAAAAAACCAATAAGCGGATTTCGGCTTGTATTCACAAAAAATTTGTTTATAGTTCACAAGTCACGGCAGTCACATAGTGACTGCAAGGTTGCTAGTAGTATTAATTAAAAAAAAAATTTTTTTAAACTAAAAATAATAAATTAATTAATTAGTTAAAGAAAAAAATTTTAAAGACTACAGTGCAGTTCTTGGTTCAAATATTTTTTTTTTTTTTTTTTTTTTTTTTTTGTAAATATATATCATGATCTCATAATTGATAGAAATCACCAAATCAGTAGAGTAACGATGACTACATAATAACCAGAAGAAATAAATAATCATTGACAACTCATCGTATCTTAAGTATGTAGCAAACAACATACATTATCGGCGACCTCGATGAACTGAATGAACAGAGCAGAGTGAATGATGAAAGAGAAGAGGGAAAAGAAGATCAAAGAGAAGAGAAGATCGGAATGAAAAATAAAATTGACGCGCGACTTTAATCAACAACAATCTAAGGATTGTTTGATCTCAATCGCGATAAATCCACTTCGATAATTAGAGGCATTATGTCCGTCTGATTTACGAACTCTGGCCACCCACTTTCAAGGTTACGCAGCCTCTACCTTCTCGTCGACGGACGTAAGTACCATGCATTGATATGCTAATATCTTGAGTACCATTAGATGAAGAGGCTTACGTCAGATTAGCATGTAAGGTATCGATCGCGTGGTTACGAGTTATTGATTACAGTGATCCAATCCTTTATTAAGCACTGCGATGGACTATCAATTCAATCAGATCGATTCATCGGATTAGTTTCTGTAATTTATATTTTTATGTATGATTTAATTTACTTACACATATGTTCTCCCAACGGCCACACTTGAGGTCCAGAATTAACTTCAACAAGAACAGTCGGGGCACAAATCAACAAAACACACAAATCAGCTGCACTCAAATTCACTAGAAAGATATTTGTACTATTCCTCATGTCCTTCCCACGAAATACGACCAGCGGAACCTAAAAAAGTAAGCGAAAAAGTTTTTGTGTGTTAAGATGTCAACTTTAAAGTTGAAGAAAAAAAAAATTTGATTTTATTAAATGTGTTTATTTTTTTCTGATATGACACTTTTAATTAATTTAATGATTTTAATAAGTAAAATTTACTCCGAGAAGGATTTTATTTGCTCCGTTTCACTCCGCAAAAAAAAAACTCCAGAATAATTCCCGATTTTTCACAGTACAATTTTTATGTTGTTGTACACAGAAAGAAATTGCACTGCATATATTCCCATTTTATACTCAGTAGAATCTTGGATTATATAATTTTTTTTTAAATTGTGATGTTCAATTTTTTTCTTTTTTAATTTATAAATTTTTTTGAAAATTTGTAAAATTCCTTAAATTTGTAATAATTAATTATTTTTTTTTTTTTTTTTTTGGATTGTTATTGGAAGGATTCTTGGTCGTTTCGTTTAAAATACGGAATTTTGTTTTGAGGAAATTTTTGATTGATATTTTATTGAAAAAATTAAAAAGTTTAATTTTTTTATTTAGTAATTCTTTAGAGAAAAAAAAAATTTTTCTGGGAAGAAATCTAAGATTTAGGTTGGAAGTAATTCTATTTTTATAAAAAGAAGATTCATTTTAAAGTATAATATATTTATTTTTGGAGAATTAAACTTATAAAAGAATCTATTAACTGTTAATATATTTATTTTTACACTCTAAGAGCCAAATAATTTTTTTTTAACATTAAAAAAAATTTTTATCAACTCTAGTAACCTTGCAGTCACTGTGTGACTTGTGAATTATAAATAAATAAAATTTTGTTTTATTAAATAATGGATTTTGTTAAATTGCACTGTATTTTTTTAAATATCGACGTTTTTGAAGATGTAAACTCATCCTGATGTTTCACTCATCAAGAGCTTTCATTTGAGTACCCACATGCATTTTGATATATGTTTCATATATACATATATATAATATATATAAATATATGAAAAATTGATGTGGGTACTTAAATGAAAGGTCTCGGTGAGTGTAATATCAGGGTAAGCTTAGATTTTAAAAAATGTCAGTAGTTGACAAGACACCAGGCCATTTCTTAATTATTGATATTTTTTAAGATGTAAGCTTATTTCGATGTTATACTCATCAAAAGCTTTCATTTGAGTACCCACATGCATTTTGATATATATATATATGTATATATACATATATATATAAATATATAAAATATATGAAAAATTGATGTGGGTGCTCAAATGAAAGGTCTCGATGAAGTTAGCATCGGGCTGAGCTCAAATCTTTAAAAATGTCAGTAGTTGACAAGATACTAGGTCATTTCTTAAAC
This sequence comes from Cotesia vestalis, assembly GCA_000956155.1. Taxonomy (NCBI): domain Eukaryota; kingdom Metazoa; phylum Arthropoda; class Insecta; order Hymenoptera; family Braconidae; genus Cotesia; species Cotesia vestalis. Next base: position 4,882 of record JZSA01006929.1, on the reverse strand, counting down.
ATTAAGCTCATCTTAATAATTAATAATATTCATCTTAAAATATTAATAAATTTTTTTCTAAATGATTGATTAATACTTTACGTTAAAAAATAAAATTATTAAATATTAAACGTTAAAAAATCCTTTTGTCAGTGTACAGTAGTCAATAAATTAGCTATGAAATTATAAAATAAAAAAATACATTAAATCAATGAAAAGTAATTCCAAAAAATCCAACAATCGAAAAATAAAAAGTAATAAACAACAAATAATAGTAAGAATAAAATAACAAGAATAAATATTTAAAAGAGATTATATATTTGTGTAAATTGTGGTTCTATTATTCTTATATTTTACATAAAAGTATCCTAAAATTGTCATAAAATTGTCCTAAAATTATCATAAAAGGGTCCTAAAATTCATAATAGTGTCCTAAAACTGTCATAAAAGTATCCTAAAGTCGTCATAAAAATTTACTAAAATTCATAAAAGTGTCCTAAAATTGTCATACTATTATTCTTATATTTTACATAAAAGTATCCTAAAATTGTTATAAAAATATTTTAAAACTGTCCTAAAATTATCTTAAAATTATGATAAAAGTGTCCTAAAATTCATAATAGTGTCCTAAAATTGTCATAAAAGTACTTTTTACACTATTTTTTCTCTGATTAATTGCGACAATATTTTTCTAAAATCGAAAATTAATTCCGGTTTGGTGTCATAAATTTGTCCTAAATTGTGTCACGTTTAGGATCCTAAGCTTACGACTCTTTTAGGACAATTTTTTTTTACACGGGAGAGCTCAAAAAACACCCACAAATTATATATTTGAGCTCAAAGAGCTCAAAAACGTCATAAGTGCAATTTCAAAATTTAGATCTCCTTAATAAAAAGTTATTTTATCTTTACCCCGTTAAAATGATTATTTTTGAGCCTAATTATTTTTCCACAATAAAATAAGGCTTAATTACTCCATTTAAATTTTATTCCCAGTAAAAGTAACAATTTCATTGTTTATATTAATGAGAAAATTCAATTGAATGATGATTAACCCAAAAACGTGTTAATAAAATGGTACATTTAAAATTTTATCACAAATATTTTTTAACTAGACCTTATTTAACCCGCCCGCACCTTTTTTATCTACTTATAAGTAAAAAACTAATGAAGCAATAAACATAATCACCATTAAATTTCCAATGATTCCAAGCACCATTACAGTTATACAAACTATCATCGATGTAGCTCTTATATATTCGGGTAACATATAAGGCGTTGACGCAGCAGTGCTGTTATCTGGTTCAATTACTGAAACTTTTAAGGAAAAATTTATTATCAAAGACAGAATAAAAAAGCCGAGTTGTAAAAAAAAAAAAAAAAAAAAAAATATTTTTTTTTTTAATTTACCTGAAAATCCTTCTAACGTACTGCTGCTACCAAACGCCGTAGTGTAAAAAGATGAATTCAGCTCAAAAGCCGGCACCGATACAGTCGTTAACATTTTTAGTACTCAACACTAAATTAGTATTATTGTTAACGATTTTTAAGAAGATAAAATAATATTGATACTAAATACGTCATTTTTAATATTTTAAATTTAAATCACTTAACTGGAATTATTTATATTAAATATTAACTAATATTTTTTTAATAGTATAACAATTAAATTTTTCTTTTGGTATTTTAATAATCACTATTTCACAAATCATATTTATTTTCCAGTTTGTAATAAATATATCATAAATTTTTTTCACCATTATTAATGCAATAAAAATAATTAAATTTATTTTTAGATTTTATTGGATTAATTGTAAATAATTTAGCCTCTAAGGTCATCATATTGAGAAAATATCAATTTTTCTTAGCTCCATTTTTTGCAGAACGTAAATCTGAAAAAAATAAAAAATAAATTATCGGTATTAAACATTTATGTTTACAAAGTATGAATTATACGACAAGTGTAAAGAATTGCGTAATTAATAATGCAAGCAATTATGAAATTATTTATGATTTATGAGATAAATGACAACTGATAACACTTCTGTTAGTCAGTTACTTTGTTATTGCATTTCGTTTGGATGTACTGAGTTAATAAAATTAAAATAATTTGTAATTGATAAATTATAACTGTGATTAATGCTTTTGTAATCAAGTGTTTAAGATTTTTTTTTTTATTTCAAGATTTTTGTGCTTAAATATTTTTTATTTTCGATCTTTCAGCAGACAACTGTTGATCGCAAACTTAAACGTTTATTTTTTTATTCTAATAAAAATAAATTTTACGACAAAAAAATTAATTGATATAAAATTTTGTTTTTACTTTAATATTTATTTAATCAAAAAATTGTTTCTAGAATTATTAATTAATTAAAAATTCATGCAATTTTTATAAAATTCAATTTTTAGTAAAGAAAAAATTTTAAAATAATTTTTATAAATAAATTCTTACCATAAAAAAAAAAAAAATTAATTCCTAACTACAGTTACAAAAAAATGAAAACGAAAAATTCACAAAATTATTCCGCAAATTTTTAAACCAAAAGTCACATTTTCACTCTCTTATGATGTACTTTAAAAATCATTGTTAAACAATAAAATTAACGACCGAATAATTTTTAATCATTTGCGGTGATAATTAACAAACTCAATCTTGCCAAGAAACATGAAATTAATCATGTCATGATACTCAGGTGCGTAATTTATTCTGTTATAAGTTATAACTAATGAAGTGCTTATTCTCGTAAGATTGAATGATGCTTGTTAGATCCTCTAATTGTACGCGCCGCGAAACGTGACGGTATACTGAACTTATAAGCAAACGTTTTCGTAAGAGAGCATCGCGCGCCAACTTTTTTTATTGTCGCGAAAAATATACGCCTGCGCGACAGCGATCAAATATTCTTGTTGAGTCTATTCATTTCGGTCCATCGTTAGTTTTAGTTATTCATCACTTTTATGATGAGAATTTTAAAATACAATAAAGTAATACATAAAATAACAAATTATCGCAAAAATTATCCACAAAACTAATTTACAAATCAATATTACTGCTGTAAAGCTTTAAAAAACCTTAAAGAGTCTGACTCAACTCTTCTGGAGCGAGAAAGTTCAGCTATTGTGCGCCCTCTGTTGGGAATTCCAAGTACTAACTTTTATTACAGCTGCGCAAATATTGAAATTTCGTATGAAAAATCTTTACAATGATAAGAACATAATTGAACTCGTTAATTGTTAATCTGATAAAGAGGTTATACCTGGTGAGAATTTTCAAAAAATAAATTTTGGATTTTCGGAGGGTAAATATATTTGAGTATATTCTCTGTAAATTTCAAATTGATCCGGCAAATATTCTTGAAGATAAATGCAGATTCGTAAGAACGTCTCCGAGCGTGCGAAAGTAGGCGGAGCGTATAAAAACGCGTTTTTCTCAAAACAGTATTTTCAAAGTCGGTGAGCACGATTTCTCCAAAACGGCTTGACCGATCGGTTTCAAATTTTTACGCAACCTTCTTAGACCTATTCCCCAGGTATTTATCGAAGAAATAAGATTTCTGACAATTATTTCGATTTTTTAGACCACTAGAAGTTGGAAATTTTTTCGAAAATGGCAACTTTTCTTTGGGAACCCGTCATTTTGTCAAAAATAAAAATTTTGACTATTCCTTCGATCAATACCTGCATTCATCTATCCACTAAATAAATTTTTTGGAATTTTTCATTTGATATAATCCAAAGCAAAGATATCTTGCTCACCGCCTGACACTTTTTTGTGGAGGACCTCCAGGAGTACGTCTTCTGGAGAAGTACAACATAATCTTTTTAAAAACAGACAACGAGGTTTTAAAATATAACAAATCCACTACATTTACTTGTTATTTATCGATTTGTTAAATAAATTGTCTCTTTAGAAAAAAATTGATAAAAAATGCATTTTTGCGCTTGCAACTAAGTAGAACCCCTTAATTATTAGGATTGTTTTTCATTTTTCTAGATAAACTTAACGTTGTGGTATTTCCACGTCCGTCAGTTATAAAAAAAATTATTTTTATCTTCGGGCACTATTACGTCGGCTTGAAGGTCAACAATTTTTCTATTCGAGTAAATTTATTTGCATTTTTTGTTATTCTACCCCCATTTGCTCCCAAAAAAATTCTCTTCGATAATCAAAGTTCATTCAATATTATATTCAGCAAAAAAAAAACAATCGCCTATTTAAATTCACACCTTCTCATTAATTTTACTCGACATTCGTTTCACCTGCCCCCATATTTATTTACTGAAAAAAGAAAAAAAAAACTTTTTACGATTATTTTTTCCTAACGAAAATAAATAACGCGCTAGTCAACTAAGTATTTAATCTTAAGTACATACAACAGGAAATACGATTAAATATATATACATATATATATTTATATAAACCTGGCCCAGTTTCACAAGAGACAAGTTATTTTTTATGCTAAAAATTCTGATATCGTTTCATTTTATATTCCGAACCGGTTTTTTTGTTTTTTTTTCATATCATTTATTCTTTAAATTTTTCAGGTTATTCTTTTTGAAATTATTTCATCACTTAAAATCAACTTCAATTTTCTAAGAAATTATTTGATGAATTGCTTCATACTTTATGTGCACCCACACGTGTGTGTTTTTATTAAAATTTCTACAATGCAAAATATTTATGCTGATAAAATAAATTTATAAATATTTTAAACTAAGCCCGGTATTTTTATGTGATTTATTTTCTTGATTATGACATTCTTGATCCAAGATTTTTTTTAATAAGTATCTTCTGTCGGTACAGAAGATCCACATTTGTAAAAAAGTTTGGAAAATCCAAACGTGGTATGTTAGGGTCTTTTTACTTAAAAAAAAAAAAAAAAAAAAAAAAAAAAACGAAAAA
>JZSA01006925.1:0-13707 GCA_000956155.1 Cotesia vestalis | reverse complement strand
GCGTTTTTTTCGAATTACACCGAAACTTCCGGTCTTATCAATTTGTGTTTAAAAATGTATCATAGAATTTGAAAAACTGCGTCGAATGCCGCCAACTGCGTGAAAATCGGTTCATTCATTCAAAAGTTATTGCGGTTTGAAAATTCAAAAAATAGTGTTTTATTAAACTTCTATCAGACTTTTGAGCTCGGAGAGCTCAAAACTACATCAAAATTATATTTTTGAGCTCTTCGAGTTCAAAAACGTAATAAGCGCAGATTTGAGCGCTTAATTACGAAAGTAGAGGGAAGTTGCAGGGATGGTCTTCAGGGTCAACCGTTTTTCTAATTTATTTTAAATCTAACCTTTCTGCGCTTCAATTTTTTTTCAACTTCGCGTATTTTCAATCCTCTTAAGAAATTGACGGACGATTAGTTTGGCCGGTTGACGAGGACGCTGCCAGCTACAACGTTTCCTGGTACCTAGAGTAATGCAGCATCTTCAAAAACTCGCGGAATTCTAAGATCGCTCCCAACCTTTCTCCCATTTTGCTATTGGAAATTACACAAGTAAGTTTTAAAAATAAAAAAATTTTTCTTTTTTATTAGATTTTATTTACAAAATTGAAATTTTTACAGAAAACGCGGTTCGATATCAAGAATTTTGAGAAAAACTGCACTTACACTATCAATGTACGCAGTATTTTAAATAATAATAATAATAATAGTGAAGGTAAGAAAGATAATAATGAGTTAGGAGGGCCGACTGATGATAATAATTGGCCGATTGAAGTTAATGAAGAGCGCAATTTATCGATTGAACTGACGACAAATATATCAGCTATAATAAAATTTGACAGAACCGTAATAATAGTAATGATAATAATAGTAACGATAATAACAATGGTGATTTTAAAGTGACAAAGTGTAAAAAAAGAAAAACTAGACTCAAAAAATTTACAATAAATTTTTTCGATTATTATTAATCAAATTTATTATTATTATTATTATTATTATTATTATTATTATTATTATTATTATTATTATTATTGTATTTTGGATAAATAAATGTTTGATCTGAGAATGGCTTTCGTTGGAAGAAGACTACACTGAGAGAAAATTTTATTCAATAGTAATAAAAAAGTTTATTTGGACTTAAAAAAAAAACTTAGTTAATAGTAATAAAATTATATCATATGAATAAAATTTTATTAGTATTTAAGAAAATTTTATTAGTATTTAATAAAATTTTCTTAAATACTAATATGTGTTTTTCATACGAATATTAAGTCATTAAAACAAATAATTAAAAAAAAAAAAATTAATATTTATCAATTAATTATAATATATTCAAATATATTTTCAATGTAAAATCTTTTAATAAATAAATAGTATAAAGATGTTCCAACGAGACATCCTAACCTAACCTACTTGTTTATTTCCCCTTCCTCTTTATTAGCCAAATAAACGTTTTATTAAATAGTAATAAAATTTTATTACTATTAAATAAAATTTTCTCTCAGTGTAAATTTGCAAAATCCAAGGACAAATTTGCCGCTATCTGTTCTCGTATTTAAAAGTAACTCTAATTCGGCGTTCATCAAAAATTGATGAACAAATCTAAATGATTACGTCGTTGAAGCGATTGCACTAATACAATTTTTAGTAAAATTCACAGAAATCTATTGCATTTTTTCTCATGATCAAAAATTTTGCTATTTTGCGACTCAGCTCGTCAAATTTGTTCAAAAAATATATTCAAAAAAAAAAAATTCTTGACTTAAAAAATTCTATAGGAAGAAAACCAAAATTTTGATTGAAGAATATTTTGTTCTCCATTTTAAACATTTTGATTAAAAAGTTTCCAAAAATTAAACAAAGTAAAAATATTTTTTAGTCAATATTTTTGATTTCTAGCAAGAGATAATTTGTTTATTTCAAAGCCAAATAGCTTCACTTAAAAACTTTAATTTTTAATTTGTAAAAAAATTTATATTCTTCAGTCAATTATCTCGATATTCTTGAGTTGAACATATTCTTCTTTAACTGTAAATACCATTTTTTAATTCAAGAGAACCTTGTAGTTTTGGACGAATAAATTTTTATCTTATTTCAAGGTAGTTGTCGTGGTTAAGGCATATATATACTGTCAGAAAATTCTAAATTTTTGTAAACTTATCAAGGATTTAATGATACAATTGCCATAAAAATTTGAACTCAATTGACCATTTTTAACCCAAGATGTATTCAATTAAAAATTGGATATTTAATATTCATTGCATATACGCTTTCTGCAATTCTGTACCAGTTTCTTAGTTATAAAAAAAAACTAACCGTCAGAAACTTGAAAAAAATTGACAGTCTTTTAATGTATTTGATGGGAGTTTAAAAAAAAATTTTTTTTAATTTTTGACCGTCTAATTATTTATAAATTACGGAGTCGGACGGAAACCATTGTACACTGAAGAAAAAAAAATTAACTTGAATCAAGAAAAAAATTCTTAAACCAAGAAAATAATTTCAAAGAGTTTCATTGTCTTGAATCAAGACCAAAAATTCTTGAATTAATTAAAATTTAGTTAAACCAAGAAAAATTTCTCAGTTTAATAATTTTTTTTCTCAAATTAAGAAGATGAAATTTATCAAAATTATTTACTTGATTCAAGTAAATTTTTTTTTCTGTGCATTAAATGTGCAATTATTAACTCTATTTAATTTACATTTCTTAATGAATAATTAATTATTTATTGTTCTCTACGAATAAATATTTCTTGGCAATTAATAAATCAACTTTTCTTAGAGATAAATTTTTAAATTATTAAAAAATTTGTAGTAATATTTAATAGATGAACAAATTATTTAAAAAAAAAAATAAATTAACCATTAATAAATCTCTAATTTTTTGACAATATTCTACCACGACAACTACCTTAAAAATAAATTGCTTTTCACTGAAAAAGTTTGCTTCCTAAAAATTTTGTACTACTATTATTTTATGATAAATTTATTGAACTACAAATGACAAGTTTACTAATTCAAAAACAAAAAATTGAAGACAATAATTTTGGGTCAAGTATTTTTTTTGTGTGCAAATTTTTAATTTGAAAAATTTACTTTCATTTCGGCTGCCAAATGGCATTTTTAAAAAAATAGGATAAGACCTATCTTATGTTTGAAGCAATGAGCCCTGAGAATTGCAAGCGGATCTAATTACCTAGAGATGGAATTGCTTATTGACGTGCATAGGCGCTCACGTGTACATCCAATATTATATACTTGTATATTAATACCAACACCAGGACAGATATATGTATTTTTGCGATGTGCGAGTATATGAGTGTAGAGGAAGCTGAAGACGTGTCGATTCAAGATCCGTTTCCTTTCCTCTATCACCAGTCCAACTCTTTCCCTTCCGTTTTATTTCGCTTCGATGCTCGGACACATTTCGATTCCATTTTAGATTTTTTTTTTCTTATTTTTTTTTTACTTGACAACTTCATCCTCGTGGCTTATCAAACATCAGTTTTATTTTATTTATTATTTTATTGAAGAAATGGCATTTTCCTGGGGAATAAAAATCGACAAATTTCAGAGCATCTTTTTTTTTTTTTTTTTCAATATCTAAAACTGCAACGTCTAAAATTCAAAGCACCTTGTGCCAAATTTAAATTTAATTCAATGCTACAATAATTTATCAATTACTCTCAATTTATTATTACAATCATTATTATTATTATAATCATTTTAATTCATCTCACCACCTACGTGATTGACTTTAAGACAACAAATATCAAGATTAAAAAATTGTAATAGTGCTAAAAAATTTACTCACTTGCAATAATAAATACCAAGTAAACTAATAACATCGTTAACTTCAAATCTAATTTTTTTATTTAATAAATTATTGCCGTTAATTTTCGCCGTAATTAATTACACTTTAATTTATTTATTTTTTTTTTTTTTGAGTGAATTGATAAAAAAAAAAATTTATTTAATTAATATCGATGGAAAAAATAAAAAAATTATTCCTCGATCTGCGCCGCTCGAAGAAAGAGTTACGACTGAAGATGACATGTTACGCGGTCAACCCTTGCGATATATATTCTATTCTACCTAGGTCATTATTAGTATCACATGCAATGAGACAATTTTTAAATCATCGTTCGTTATCTTATTAGACAAAAAAAAATTTTTTTTTTGCTTGAAAAGTAAACTTGTAATTTTCTTATTAAAAATTGGTAATTTTTTTGTAATTGTTGGTAATTATTAAAGTATTTTAATTTAATTAATTGTGAAAAAAAAGTTTTTTATTGCTCAAAAATAAAATTCGGAATTTTTTTGCAATTGATAATTATTTTTGATTTTTATTTTTATTAATTAAATAAAAACAAAATTTTTTTTATTAATTTCTTAATTGTTTGAAAATTAAACTTGTAGTTTTATTCTACACAAAGTTGGCAATTTTTTATAATTGTTGGTAATTATTATCGAATTTTAAATAAGATAATTAGTAAAGAAAAAAGAAAAATAATTTTCTTATACATAGTTTGAAATGTGCTAATACATTGTCACATATAATGAAGATAAAACGGATGAATACGAAGTTCATACCGTGATATTGACATTCGCAAAGAGATTAACTGTCAAGTAATCTGGATACAATTGTTCCATGTCCTAGTTTGTAATTAAAGAAAATTGTTTTGTTACGAAGACAAAAATAATATTTTACTTTTTTTTTTTTTTTTGTAAAATTAAAATGAAAATTTATTTTTATAAATAGTTTCTGATAAAATTAATAACACTAAAGTTGAAAGACATTAAGAATTTTTTACAAATTTTGTAACAATTAAATTAAAAAAAAAAAATTTAATTAAACATTTTCACGTGTGAAAATTAATAAAAATTACAAGTGAAAATTTTTAGAAGCATTTTTTTATTGTAATTGATTTGTTACAAAAATTTTTAAAATTGACAGCTGGCCGCTAAAACTTCAGCGGTATAAAATAAAATATTTTATAAAAAAGATTTTTTTATTATTATATGATAAATTTAATATTTTTATAGTTATTGAGGGTTAAAGTTTGACGGAGCCGAAATTTGTAGATTTTTTTTCGGGTTCGGAGAAATTAAGTGCATTGATAATGAACGCCAATGCCGTCAAAAACTTCAATTTTGTTGAAGACCTATTTCAATATTATTTTCGGCGCGATATTGACATAAAAAATTACGGTATGCCTTTAACAGTCAACTAAATTAAATTTTGCATTGATTTTGAGCGTCAATGCAGTCAAAAAGTTCAATTTTTGTTTAAAAACTATTTGAACGTTAATTTTGACGTGATATTGACATAAAAAATTACTGTATGTCCTCAAAGAGTTAATTAATGAAATTTTGCATTGATTTTGAACATCAATGCAGTCAAAAAACGTTTTACAAAGAATTTAGACACGTTTCAATATAATTGTTACTTAAAATGAGAAACTAACATGACAAAAAGGACCCAAAAAATACTAAATAATATTTTGTATTGACTTTGAGCGTCAATGCAGTAAAAATCATCATTCAATTTAAAAAAAAATTATTAACTTCAATGTTAAGGCGATATTTGTAACCACTTTCTAATACTATCTATGTAAGTGACCACTGGAAAAATCTACATTGATTTTATGAATTAATTTAAGCAACTAATTAATTAATTATATTAAAAACAACCAAAATCAGAAAATATTTTAGTTTTTAATTAACAATGTATTATTTCAGTCTTAATTATTTAACCAAATGTACATAAATATTTTTTAATATTAATTGAGAGCTTTTTCCGTAAATTTGTTTTAATTATAAAATAGTTGGAATGATAAATATTTTGAATAAAATAATAACAAAAGTTTTCATGATAAATTTACAGAGAACTGAATGGATTTAAAAATGGGTTGTTTTTATTCATTTATATTTTATCGGAGTTATATTTTTAATGTTTGACGGAAAAACAATGAGTTAATTACTCTTGTTCTGGTAATTCCAATAAAAGCTTACATTTCTTAAAATAGACATTTGTTTGATTAAGGAAATGACTAAGGAAATTTAATTTAACAAAAACCAGAGCTTTCTAAACTGTTGAAGTTATTTTTGATATCTTCCCATTTTTTTTTTAAGTAATATTACACAAAATACTCTAAAGTTAATGAAGAAACCATAACTACAAAAATAATAGCAATAAAATTTCACTATTATTATTTTAAAATTAAATTGATAAATTCTACTTAAACTTCACCTAATTCTCAAAAGATAAGTATTATTAAAGGCAACCTTGGCACTTTCTGCGAATAGCAAGTCTAAATAATAAATAATTCCTTTTCCTTCCCAATAACTTGGTTTCTGGGGCATGCAATCATCCGTTAGTTAAATTTGTCTTAATATAAATAGTTAAGTGTAACCGTATAGATTAATCGGAATCGGAATATAAATAAAAAATGAACTTACAACCCTTCGGCATGTCTTCGAATGACGCCTTTCAGTATAGTTAAATTTTTTTCGGTAACGTAAACCAACAAAAGGTAGCCCCACCCGTGAATAATTAAATTATCAACGTAATTATTAATTACACTAGAAGTCAGTGAACTTTTTAAAAAGAACTTAATACTTCAGTACGTTTCGTGAGACCAAAGAAAAATTCTAAGGGAGAATATACTCTTGGGTATTTTATTACACCAAAGAAAATTTAAAATAGGTCGTAACAAAGTGTAATTTTTGGTTGTATGTACACCAGAGTGCTCGTTAAAATTACATTTTTTTCAGACGGTAAAAAGTTTCATTTTGCCGAGATCTCCTGGAAGATTTGATACATGGAGAAAAAATATAGCAAGATTACACTGGATGTAATCCGAAAAAATATCCCGTATAATTTGAATTATACTCAGTAGAATCTTGGATAATATAATTTTTTTAAAAATTCTGATATTTATTTTTTTTTCTTTTTTTATTTATAAATTTTTTTGAAAATATGTAAAATTTGTGAAAATTGTCGTAATTAATTTTTTTTAATTGTCCATTTTTTTTAATAAATCAATAAATCGAATAGAAATTAATTCATAAATTTTTTTGAAAATTTGTAAAATTTGTGAAAATTGTAATTAATTTTTTTTTAATTGTGCATTTTTTTTTTTTTTTAATAAATCAATAAAATCAAATAGAAAATTCGTTCAAAAAAATAAAAATTGAGTGACCCCACTTGAAAATATATACCAAAAATTTTTCAACCTCAAATTATTGGAAAAATTATTCTTAAATGATCCTTAAATATTTCTATTCATGCATGAAAAATACATAAAAAAATGAACAATTTAAAAAAAATTAATCCTCACAAATTTAACGAATTAAAAAAAAAAATTTCTAAATTAAAAAAAAAAAAAGTTGAATATCACAATTTTTTGAAAAATTATATAATCCAAGATTCTACTGAGTATAATTCAAATTATACGGAAAAAAATTTTGTTCTCAAGAGAACTATTATTGACCTTGGTGTTATAACGAAGTCACACCCTCGATATTAAATAGTTTTTCATCACTATTAACCGTCGGGCTTAGTGTAAATTAAAGTAGTGCACGAATAGGAAGGCAATGTCGGGGTGAAATAAAAAAAAATAGATATAGCAATAATAAAATAAAAAGTAAAGAGGAAGGAAATAAAAGGGATGATGATAAAAAAGGGTAATCAGAAAATAAAAAGGTGAATCTCGTTATGCTAGTCTCTTTAACTCCCTCTACTCTTTGAGTCATTGCACTGGTTTAGCGATCACGAGACGTAGATTCGGCTCTGTAACCAATTACCAGAGCTTCAATCAAGGTGTAATCAGCGGAGCGAACAACGTGGTCCGGATGGAAAATTAATTGTCCCACTCAAACTATTTTCCTATAATTAATTGCGACATGTCTGATGAATTATTTATCAGATATTAGATATTGGGAATTACATATCATTGCACAAAGGAAACGAGTCCCTAAAATTTAGTATACTAAAGTGCACTTTCTAATTGGAAAAATGAAAAAATAAATTTCCAAAACTAAAAGGGCGGATGTTTTAACTTATACGCCCTTTTAGCTTTAGGACATTGAAAATTTAGTGATCTAAAGCCAAAAAGGCGCATAATTTTTTTTGCCGATTGCTTTGAATTGTCATTTATATGTTACTAATTTTGTTGCATAATTGAAAATATTTATATTGATTATTAAATTACAAATAGGTATTTTTAAAGGTTATTAAGATAAAAGACCCAGTTATTGACACTGGCCTAGTTATTGACACTTGCAATTTTATTCTAATTAAAAAAATCAAATGTTCTCAAAAAAGCAATTTTCTTAAAATTTATAATTCAAAAATTATATTTATTAATTTATTAGAGTTGATTTGTTTTTTTTTTAATTAAAATAAATTTGCAAGTGTCAATAACTAGGCCAGTGTCAATAACTGGGTCTTTTACCTTATTACAATTTTAATACGAATTCTGTTTATAATTTTAATTGAAAAAGAAAAAAAAAACAGTTGCGATATTTAACATGGTTGGTGAGTCAGAGACGCGAAATTCAACAATATTAAATGATCTGGATTTATTTTTTAGAGTTAAATTTTATATTTCAGAGCAAAATTTAAAGTTTTTTTATACGCCCTTTTGGCTTTAGGCTAAACTTTTTCTAAAGCCAAAAGGGCGTATGTTTTTTTATATGCCCTTTTGGCATTAGTACGTTGAAAAAATTTATTTGACAAGTCTTTACGTTTCGAGCGGTTCTAAGTTGAATGGCGAAAAAAAATTTTTTATACGCCCTTTTGGCATTTGAGTTGCGATATATAAATATTTGGAATATGTATCATTTATAAATATACGAAAAAGTCATGTGGGTACTCAAATGAAAGTTCTCGATTAGTGTAACATGAATATGAGCTTATATCTTGTTATTTGGGCTTGTATCTTCTTAAATATCAACATTTTCAAAAATATAAACTCATCATGATGTTACAATATTGAAGAGCTTTCATTTGAGTACCCACATGCATTTTTTTATATATTTTTAATATATACATATATATAATATACATGAATATATAAAATATATGAAAAATTGATGTGGGTACTCAAATGAAAGCTCTCGATGAGTGTAACATCATGATGAGCTTAAATTATCTGAAATTGCTCGAATGAGAAAATTGTTTTGTAAATTTGTAATTATTAAATTAAGTTACATAAATTTTTGTTTTACATTTCGAAAAAATTAAAAATCCAGCAGATTATGGACGGTGTGGCTTAAATTGCCATAACTTTTTCAAAAATTGACTTATCGGGACGTTTTTTTTTTCAAAATTTTTTTTATTAAATGTTCTTTTTGGGAAAAAATAGAAAAAAATTATTCAAACCTATCTTCATCGTTATTTTTTAGATTTTCTGAAAAAACTCCGAATTTCTCAATGATAAACATTTTTTATTTCTTTTTTCTTTCTTTTATATGAAACTTTGACATTTTCTACAAATACCCTGAAAATTTAAGAATGGTTTTTTTTCAATTTCTATTTTTTTTCAATTGAAAAAAAAAATTTTTTTCATGTCATAAATGGATTTTTTCCATGTCCCATGGATATTTCTATCAGGAATTTTTCCTATGCAAAAATATAGAAAATCCTTATTTTTTTTTTTTTCGCCGTGTACGTTAACTATGGAACATTTTTAAATTTAATAGAAAATTTTCACAGTATAGTCAGACGATAAAATTTAATACAAAAATCATATTTTTAGCCTTGCAAAGTATATGAAATAGTTTAAATGAATTATTTCATTTATTAAAACTTTATTTTTTATTCAAAATGACCGCACACTTATTTTTTTATTGGTTGCTAGTTTTAGCTGAAATAACATTTATCGGATATTCTCAACATGCCAATCTTAAAGTGAACCAAAATTTAATTATTTAAATTAAAAATCTTTTACAACTTTTAGAAATAAGTTGCTAATTTTTTTTAGAATTTACGGAGGAAGTCGAATATTGGTTTAAAATGATCGACAACTCCAAAAAATCAACACTGATTTGAACGAAATATCAGTTTTTTTTTATCTTTTAATGTTTTTGGCCAGTTAACATTTGAATTAATTTATAAAAAAATTATAATATTATAACCACATTTTTATTGAGTTTTAAAAAATTTATATTAAAAATTTAAAAAGTTACAGCGGCTTGTTTGAGTGCGCCATAATCTCAAACTCATACTGTCACTTAACTTCGTTAGAATAGTAACCTTTGTACTTAAATTTCCTAAGAAAGGAAAAAATGTGCATACAATAATGACTAAATAAATGCCGTATAACGAGTGTGAAGCAGTGCAGCATGAAAAATAAATTTACATAGAGCGCAAATATAAAAGTTTTGGTTTTTAACGCTTCAACGCTTTGCACTATAACCAGAGTATAGAGTATAGAACAAGACTTTGTGCGATTTTGTCTCTAGGTTAGTTCAGCTTTTTTACATAGCATTACATCTATATCTATCCAGCGTAACAAAATGTCGAGTCGAGTTAAGGAAAAAGAACGAGGGAAAAAATGAAAGAAAAGTTTTACAAGAAAGTGTCGGGGTAAAAAAGCAAAAAGATCTCGCGGGAATATTTTACTTTGCGCTGTACAAACAAGAAAATTAATTTTGTTGGAATAAGTGAAATTTCTTGTCAAAAAAAATTTTCTTTCGCTCAAGAAAATAATTATGAAGAAAAATACTTCCTTGGCTCAAGTGAACCTTTTCCTCTGTGTAGATAAATGGAGATTCCACTAGCCGTGTGATCTACTTTGATCTTCTTAAGGGATCATTTTGTTTTGTAACTTTAAAAAAAAAATTTTTTTTTACACTTTTTTAAGTAAAACTTGACCCTTTAACCCTTAATCAGTTAAAACTTTTGATTTCTGAGCCATATTTATTTTTCAGAATATCCTAGACATTTATGAGGGTGGAAATATGAATAGAATATCAAAAGCAAGCAATCAGAGTAGTTGGATGGAAGTTAAGATTGAAGGTCTGAGGAAAGAGAATAAACGAATAAATAAAAAAAAAAATAAATGAGATATCGAGCGAGAAAAAGGGACAGGGCGACCGCTAAAAAGGGAGGATAGCAGATATGCCCTCTTAAGCATGTTTGCGTCGGGGTTAATGTACGATGGTAGACGCAAAAATCCCTTCAAGGTCAATGCATCCCTGTTCGCCCGACTGTTTCACTCTTCTACTTTATCCTCAGTGTCCTTCTATCCTCTGTATTGCAATCTTAACAGTCGATCCCTCCTACTCTTAATCCTTCTTTCTGCTTCTGCTTCTCTTCACTCTTTTCAGTTTCAATTCACCCACGCGACCAATCTCCAGGCTTCTCACGATTCACCACCTTGCATCTTCAGTGTGCATTAACTAATCCACTACACCATTTTTATATTGGGTGTTAATATGTTTTGTATGTTATTTAGGGGACATAAGAACAATTTGGGACACCATTTTTGGAATTTACATTTCTTTTTATAATGGAAAAAACGGGGCAATTTGCTACTAAAAAAATAAAATTTGCCAGAGCCACTAAAAAAAATATTTCAATTATTTTTAATTTTTATTTTAATGTAAATTTTGTCCAAAATTTTATTAATTTAAACTAATAGAAATTTTTTATTTATTATTATCAATATTTCAATAATTAAAATCAGTTATTTTAAATTTAACAATTTTAAACTCGAAAAAATCGAATTTTATTTTTGATTGTAATTATAAAAATTTTTTTGAAGCTTAGAAATTTTTTTTTATAAAAAAAAAAAATTTTTTTTCTTATAGTAGAAAATTAAAACTATTTAAAAAATAAAATTTTTTCAATCGATCAATTTTTCGTTGAGTTGAAGCTATTTATGTGGAATTATCAAATTTAGTATTAAAAATTATTGTATAACTACAAGCAAGAATTGGTTCTGTATAAAATGAAAAATAAAATTAATAAATAATAAATAATAAAAAAAAATTAAAAAATAATAAAAAATAAAATTAATAAATAAATATTAAAAAACAGAATTTTAATAATTAATAAAAAATAAAATTAATAAATAATAAAAAATAAAATTTTAATAATTAAAAAAAAATAAAATTAATAAATAATAAAAAATAAAATTTTAATAATTAAAAAAAAATAAAATTAATAAATAATAAAAAATAAAATTTTAATAATTAAAAAAAAATAAAATTAATAAATAATAAAAAATAAAATTTTAATAATTAAAAAAAAATAAAATTAATAAATAATAAAAAATAAAATTAATTTTTTAAAAAATTAGCAGTAGAATTTTTTTTTACGTTTAAATTTTAAAAACCACTTTAAAATTTCTCCATTTTATTAATTTTAACTAAATTATTTTTTTTCAACCAAAAAAAATTTTTTTTAAAATTCAGGAGGCTCCAAATATGACGACCGAATCAATTAAACTATTTTTAGTGTAACCTTGGAATCTACAATATTTATATAAAAAAATTTATCTAAATATAGCGGAAAAAAAAAATGATAAAAGTAATCCGTCAAAAGTAGAAATAAAACAGCTCCGGTGAAATTATTTCTATAACGATGCAATTGGATCACTTACGTTAGCCGTTTGAAGGTTATTTCAGGACACACATTACATTTAATATCCAATGGAAAGAAAAATAAAGGCGTGTAGGAGTGAGACGGCACGAGGTTGAAGGGCGCGGCTGCGTCGAGTCAAGTTAAAAAAGACTAGAATCGACGTGTTGTAAAGTAGTGTTTGAGCTGCCCTTGTATTATGTTTACCTGACCTTGAGACACAGCCATCTTCGTCGTTATTTATTTTTTACCCTACATCCTCCCTACACACAAAGAAAGATCTTTACATTTTTTATTATTCTATTTTACAACTTGTAAATTCTCTTTTGTCAATATATATTAAAATTTTTACGGATCATTTTTATGTTTATGTCTTTTGCATGTGAGTCTTCACTATTGGGTTTATGTTTTGATTGATTTAGTTATCTATTAGGCCTGATAAAAAATTTATGTAAAAATTAAGAGATAAAAAAAAAATTCGAAATTTTTGGGTGATTTTGAACGAGCTGTAACTCCGAGGAAAATTATTGCCCAGCAAAAAAAAAAAAGGCAAATTGTAGCTCCAAGTGTCTAGTTTTCAGATATGACCATGAAAATTTTTTATCGTGTTCGGGTCTGGAGAAATCCTAAGAAAACTACAAAGAAAAAATTTTCCAAATTTTTTCTCGTCTTAAAAAAGGTGTACGAGCTTCAAAAAAATTTTTTCCATCGTTTCGCTGATAAAACTTCTTTAGAAAATTTAATGCCCTTTAATTTGACGTAATCAAAAAGCCTGTACGATGATTTGCCGCGGAGTTATCGTCAGTCAAAGCAAAAAAGTACTTTCTATTTTACTATTAAATTTCTGAAGCAAAAACTACAATAGAATTTTAATGACATTAAATTTAGTTTTGACAACAATTTTTTAATTTTATTTAACAAAAAAAATTGAATTTTTTATTATTTAAAATTTTTACTCGTTAATTTTATTTGCCATAATTAAATTTTTATAAAATTTTTAAAATTATTAAATACATGGTAAATTTTTTAAGAATCCCGCCATTTTTAACATTAAAAACGTCATTTTCATGTATAGTTTTAGAATTGATCAGTGTTGCCATCTATACATTATAAAATAAT
>JZSA01006924.1:0-10608 GCA_000956155.1 Cotesia vestalis | reverse complement strand
CGTAGACGCAGACGCCACTCCTCCACTGTACTAGTACAAGCTTACTCTCTATCTAGAGCTACATAAGCTCCGCTTGGAGCTCTTCTCCGTCATACCACCCGTTACACCCCCCTCCCTAACTCATCCGCGTCCTCATCCCCACTTGGGTTCCCTGAAAAAACTCACTGTTTATCACTCCCAGTTCGAAGACCCTGAGACCACAGACCTGAGACCGAAATTTCTTGATGCTCACGTCATTACGTTATAATAGTCTCCTAAGAAGAATTGATCAGTGGGGTTCAATGGTCATCTCCAATTTTTTACGATCAAATCTAGGTTCCATATAGTAAAAAATTTTGCGTCAATACGTTAAAAAATTTTTTTGTTAGATATTTAACACTTTTGTATGATTTTGTATGATATTTAGTCCCGGGGATATTTTCTAGGGGATATTTTGTCCGGGGAAAAATTTTTTTTGGGATATTTTTTTTTTGATATATTTTTTTGGGATATTTTGTCCAGGAATATTTTTTTTTGAGATATTTTGTCAGAAATATTTTATCGGGGATATTTTGTCCGGGTATATTTTTTTTGAGATATTGTTTTTTTTAATATTTTTTTTTGAATATTTTTACGGGGATATTATTTTTTTTTTTTATATATTATGAAGGATATTTTGTTGGAGGATCAAGAAGCCTGATACCTAAATCTGATGAATACGATTTGAATTATGACTGATGATTTTGAATCTTAGACCTTTTTATTCCTTTCTCATCAGAGGTGGTTGAATACCTGTAAGGTACTTCCGAGCAAACTACTGGAGGTGTAACGACACCCTCTGGCAAGACCTAACGATCAGTTTGCGTGTGTTCTACCTCTTAAATTGCTTCTCTGAAATCTGATTATGTATCTACTAGTCTACCGTTGTGAATGTGGAGACTATCATTTTCCGAAGTTTAGCTTGGAAGAATATTCAGCTGCTATATTGATGGAATTGTAGAATATGAGTAGAAAGGCTTAAGAAAAGAAATTTTGAAAATGGTTGACCCTAAAGGTCATCTTTGAAATTTTTTCCTATTTTCCAGCAGGAAAAGTTGTCTATTGGTCGAATTAAGACTCCATGAGGTTGACGACGTACACGAAAAGAACAAGATGACACTAAATATCATCCCAGATTATAGTGGGTAAAAAAAATTTTAGATAGTAGCTAGTATAATCCAGATTATAATGAGTATAATTCAGATTATAATGAGTATAATCCAGATATCACCCAGTATAATCCGGATTATACTAGCTACTATCTAAAATTTTTTTTCACTACAGATATCACTGAGTATAATCTTGGATGATATCCAGTGTCATCTTGTTCTTTCCGTGTTGCGTAAGGTAAGAATTTTAAATTTTACGCGCCATCTCGCGGCTTAGAACTCAACTATTATCGATTTTATTCTTTAGTACCTATTTTACATGCAAAAAGGTCTCAAGAGCAAGAATACTAACCAAATCTCTTCAGCCATACGAAAGTTTCTTCAGAGAACTGTGTCTTCTCTTACTCTTGGGAATTCACCGGATTTGACAGACGTGATCCCGCATAGGATTTATCGTTGCGTCTATATATACTCGCAGTTGCTATAACTGTCATGCAAACAGACCATTAAGTTATCCATCAAAACCGAAAAGCATTGGATCTAATTATCTTCATTTTTCATACTACCAGACCAGATTTTCTTCATTTTTTTTAGCTAATTTTAGACACTGCTCGTTATTTAGGACCGCTGTAAAAATGACTGTACCACAAAATTTATTTTATGCGAGATTACGCGTCGAAATGCTTTAAGAAAAAAAAAAAAAAAATGTTAAATTATGTGTATAATAGCAACAGTTATTACTGAAGAAAACGTTGATATCTGTGACGTAAGTCATGACCTAGTATTTAAGCCCACGCAATAAAAAATGTATTAACTAAATAAAGTTACTTTAAAGGGACTGAAATTTCAAACTCTTCTTGTTCCGTCAGTAAATTCTTATCACTAAACACATGAACTTTTGTTTTACTTCGTCTTAGAATATATCAAGAATTAAAAACACACGATTTTGTTTACGTAAAATTCTTACCTCACGCTACGTCGTCGACCTCATGAATGCTTAATTCCATGACTCATTCAATCGTCAGGATAAATGCATGTTCTACCAAAATCTAATAAATATTTGAGCCTAGAAATTACTCAGTTAAATAATTTTAAAATTTTAAAAAAATTTATCAAAAACACTAACGTGAAAATTTTCTTGATCCATCTATTTTTGACGATAACTCCTGAACTAATTACCCGATTTGAACCCGGTTTCGAGTATCCTATCCAGTATTACACCCCCTGGGCTCTGATAAATTTTGAAATTAATCGGTCAAGTAGTTTTTTTTTAATCACTAAAAAATAACAAGAAATTTGAAAAATCACAATTAAAATCACTGTTTACATTTTTTTGAGATAACTTCTAAGTTTACAAACTAAATAGCTTAAGACCATGTATACACTTTTGATGCTTGAAAAACTGCATCAAATGCCGTCAAGAAAATCAAAATCGAGCTACGCGTTCAAAAGATACCGCAGTTTATATGGAAGGGAAGGGATGTTCTAAAACAATTCTCAAATTTTGAGCTCAAAAATTGACCAATAGGCAATTTTTGAGCTCAAAAATTTAAAGCATGGCTTTCAGGGTCAACCATTTTCCAGATTTCTTTCTGCAAGAATTTAAACTGGTTAAAAACACACAAACTGGCGTGTATATTAAATGCTGGGCTATTAATAAACACGCGGTGTGCGTTCCAGAGGTAAAATAATAAAACGAAATAAAAAAAAAGAGTAAAGGTAATAAGATGTGTAAATGTGTGGGTATTTTGAATATAAGATATTTATCTTATATCGTATTCATTATTACTTACGTTTTGCGCTTAATAAGTTTGATTGATTGTAACAGAATGTAAAAATTTATCTGAATTGAAGCAAATATATTGTGCCTTGATGATTTGAAGTATTGTGATTTATGAGTGACGAAATCTAGTCAGAAATTGTAAGATTGACCTCCAGACGATGGCAATAACCAATTTAATATTCTTACTCCTTTCTCATTTTAGCAATTTACGTGTTACGTACTTTGTCTCACCCAATATCTACATAGGTATGTATATATTTAATATTGTAATTGTATATGTGCTAAAATAGTGTGTAATGTAAGGAGAGAACGGAAAAGAAAATGAAAGATTCACATGTAGTCAGGGTCATTTGAGTATCTGGTTACTTGATTTAACGAATAAAAAAATAATAATTTAACATGAAAAAAGCATAAATAAACTTACACGTTAACAAAGTGTGAATACTGTTTATATAAAGTCCAATAAATGTTTAAAGTTATTGTTTTTTCCTCTTTGGCTTAAATCCAATTTTATTATCCGCCAACTAAACTCAAATGGTTAACGTTTAAATTTTAAAGCGGTATCATTTCTACTGAAGAAATTTGACAATTATTTGGCATAAGGAGAAAATAATTCTTTTGTAATGAAGTCGTAAGAAAATAATTTAAGAAACTGTTTTATAATGATAAAAAAATACATTTTATTCAATGTATTTTTATTTTTTAAGCGGTAAAAAATTTAAGATAATAAAGAAGACATTTTAATGCACAAACTTTGCATAAATTCAGTAATTTTATTCGTAATAATTATTTTATATAAAATGGTGGGGGGTTTCTCGAAGATTTGTTGCTAAGTGACGGTTGCTAAGGCTGTTTAAACTCTGCTCTTTTTCTAGCAACCGTTACCTAGCAACGCTCTTAGCAATTATTGGCTAGCAAAACTTTTAACAACAGTTGCCTAGCAACTGTTATTTGGCGACGCCCTTAGCAACCGTAACTTAGTAACGCCCTTAGCAACAGTTGTCTAGCAACTGTTGCTTGGCAATGCCCTTAGGAATCATTGGCTAGCAACGTTCTTAGCAACAGTTGCTTAGCAACTGTTACTTAGAAAAACTTTTAGCGATAGTTACCTATCAACCATTGGCTTGCAATGCTCGTAGGACCAGTTGCGTAGTAACCGTTACTTAGCAACACCTTTAGAAACCATTGGCTAGCAACCGTAACTTAGCAACGCCCTTGGCAACCATTGGCTAGCAACAGTTGCTTAGCAACTGCTACTTAGAAAAGCTTTTAGCAATAGTTACCTAGCAACCATTACTTAGCAACGTCATTAGTAACCATTGGCTAGCAATGCTCTTAAGACCAGTTGCATAGCAACTGTTACTTAGCAACCATTGACTAGTAACCGTAACTAAGTAACACTCTTAGCAACAGTTGCCTAGCAACCATTGGCCAGCAATGCTCTTAGGACCAGTTGTAAGTAAACTGTTACTTAGCAACGTCCTTAGAAACCATTGGCTAGCAACGGTAACTTAGTAACGCTCTTAGCAACCGTTGGCTAGCAACAGATCCAAAAATTGAAAAAAATCAAATTCTCCGCTACACGAATAATTTTCTCGATTCAAAAGTCTACTCTCAAATCAAGTGAATCTTTCTATCTAAATTCTTATCCTCTCCCTCTCTCTTTTCCGGGGCTTCAACTTAGCCCACAGCTTTACTATTATACTTAGAGATTTAGTTTCGCGTGTTATATTTTTGGCTCGGAACATTTCTGCGAATGGTGCGCATCTCGTGTATTTTAGAACACCGATGACATTGCGTCGTTTTTAGCGCGAGGTCAACTATGACCCACCGCAGTATGTAGTATTAAGTATCATACAAATTTTCAACATAAGTATAAACTTATATAGTTATGCACACCACAAAATAAAATATTTTTCATTTATTACTCTACGTTTGGTGGATATACATTTAACGAGCTTTTAGAACGTGTGAAAAAGGAAATAAAAAATATCAATTACCCAGCGTATGATAATGTACACACACACACACACATACACACATATTTCACAACAGTTGAGTATACGGATGCATGTGAGACGATTATTGTATATAATCCTCGCTTTGAACCTGCAGAGTTTACGACAGTGCAATGTCTCAGCAAGGTTGCTCATCGTAATGCATTTGGCTCAGTTTATAAGACAACTATGCATATATATGTAGATCTGTATAGCACATACATATATATATATGTAAGCCGATGTGTACATGGTCTTACAATGTTATGAGCTTGAAAATACACAACCGTGAGCTACAAATTATCGTAGGTTTGTGTTATATATTAGTACAATGCATCAGTACATAAATTGCGTGTTTAGACACAAGATTTTGACCTGCAAGCCAATAACCGTTTTTACTATTATATCCTCGGAATTCTTGGTGATTTAAATAGATTTGGACGGCATGCGGCTTCTTCTTGATTTTGTTAATTGCATACATATGCATAAGATTTTGTAATAAAACTTTGCTAATAGAAAAAATTACAGCCGTCACATTTTTAATAAATGTTTTAATAAAGAATGAGAAATCGTTAAAATAGACTGGTATATGGATGAATAAAAGGGGATGATACTGGGGAAGTACGGTTGTGATATTGCGAGGGTAAGATATAAGAATAAGAAGAATTGATGATGATAAACGCATGAGCAGATCATATAACAGTGGACGGAGTGCGTATGCAGTAAAATACAGGGAGAGTTAAGTTCTGGTGTGGTATTGATCAAGGAGTGGCAGGGAGTAATCACCAGGGTAAACTGGGATCGTAACATACTCATATAGCTAAAAAAACAAAAAAAAAAAAAAACCAAGTGTTCTTGAACTTCTTCCTCTGCTTAACTATTTTGTTTTATTTTGCACGTCGCATAACGCGAAGCGGTTATTCAGTCTGGACAAGTGATAACAAATTTCGATTGAATATATCGGTTTGTTTATTTGAAACATACGTAAAATGCACTGAAGAAGGCTATCACACTGACTGTAAATACTCTAAACGTTTTGAGGCGTTCATTTTTGGATTTTTCCAGATTTTTTATTTTTGACCTTATCAAGGAAAGAACAAGATGACACTGGATATCATCCCAGATTCTACTGAGTGAAAAAAAAATTTCAGATAGTAGCTAGTATAATCTAGATTATAATGAGTATAATCTAGATTATAATGAGTATAATCTATCTATGAAATAAAAATAAAATGAAAAAGATAAAATTGATTAAAATTTATAATGAATGTAAACAGATGAGATATTTAATCGATTCATTGAGTACCGTAATAATTACATAAAATATTTGAATAAGTACCACAGAAGAACTGTTGAAAAGTTTAATTTTTATTTGCTTAAATAATTCATATATCAATACATTATCTTAATTAAATACTCAAGTATTAAATTATGCATACATGTATAATGTATGTAATAACGTGGCCTAAAAATCATTATCTCAAAATATCTAAATAATTAAGAACTTTAGTACAGTACAAAGAAGTTAAATAAATAACACGAATGCGAGTAAATTTTCTACAGAAATAACTGAGAAGCAATAAACTTTTTAACTGCAATTTGCCGCATTTCCTGTCGTATTACGTACCAGAGAAATAAAACTTCTATTTGACGAAGTCGCCAAGTTAGTGCCTCGAATTGGCGCCAGAAAATGTAAAAAGGGCGGTGAATGTTAACCTGGTTTTGATTTACGCTCTTTGAGATATTTAGTAACCCTAAAATTAGTTAAGAAAATATTCTAAACGCAAAAAAAAATATTTTGAAAGTAATAAGGTTTAAATAGAAGTCTAGCAAATCCAAAAATGCCCGAAACAATCTTGTGATATCTAAATTGATCAAAGTTGAGTTTAAATACTATTTTCAATTTTTTTATAATTTTATATCAAACGTCGATAGAAAAAAAAAAATAATAATCTACAGTACAGTACAAGAATAAATTAAAAAAATAATTTTAACAATAAGTTAATTACAAATAAATTACAAGAAATTTATTTTATTTACAATTCAATTTTAAAGCTCGTTTGAATTTTCCCGCGGTTAGAATTTTTTTTCATACGAATTGAACGCCCTCTTTCGTTCCGATAAGTGAATCATAAAAAAAGAACCAATTAAAGAGTGTATTGCCTTTGGTCAGCGAGCGAAACAATTGAGTATAGTATCAGCTGTCTTCAAGCTGTATTTACAAATTAATTTTTCTATATGGCTGCTCAAAGGACTGAAAATTTCGACAACTGCCAGCCGAAAAAAATTAATTATAATTAAAAAAAACAATATTAAGCTGCAATTTTCATTACGAAACTTCCCATAAGGCAGATGAGGAGATTAAAAAATAAATAGAGTTGAAAAATTGATTTTTTCAAAAGTTATCGTGTTTAATCCTCCATAAATACTTGAAAAATTCATAGTGTAAGCCATTAATAGCACTTTTTTCTGTAAATATAGTTCAATTTTTAAGAAGATAAATAATAAATTAATATAATTTATTAAATCTAAAATTAAAGTTAAAGAGTTTTCTTAAAAGCACCCTAACTAATTCAGTCTCTCACAAAAGCCGCAATCAGCCATTTATTATTCCCTCAGGCCTCAACAGCGATTAATCTGTCCATCAATATTTAATTGCAGCATCTCAGTTGTGTGCATTTAAAATATTCCGAGTTTGAGCTCAAGTATACGAGCTTAATGTCGTCTGGGGAGTTTTCGGGTTTCACTCGACCAATCAAACACTCCGAGTATTGATTGTACGAATAACTGCGTAGGTACTTTCCACCCTCTTTCTTCGCAACACGATTTATCATTTTTAAAATGGTAAGAAAAATTTTAATTAAATTTCGCTATTTTTTTATGTTAATAATTCGCAAGGTGAAGCCTAGTGGTTCCAAAACAACAAAAATACCGCTCGCAAGGTGCGCGTTAATTTATCTAACGGGGAACAGATGTTTCTACTGACCTCGAAAAAAAAAAAAAAAGATCCTGTTGGAATCTAGTTTTAAAAAACGCCCATTAGATGACCTTGATATTTTCGGCGAACCTGTTGTCCACCTGTTACTAAAAAGAGTTAGTCAATGGCGTATTTTTGCGCTTTTTATATATAGATACACGTGGCTTAAATTAAATTTCAATCTAACAGTAATAAAAATTTAGATAAAAAAATTTATTATTATAAATTAAAAATTTTATCTTTGTTTTAATTTTTAATTATATTTTACGGCTGACAAATTATTAAAGGGGGGCGGCTTTAATTTTTAAAATTTTCTGAGGATTTTTTTAACTGGGAAATAATGAATTTATATATATGTACAAAAGTATGTATTTATATTTGCATGGTATAACTTATAAGTAAAAGTAAGGATGTAAGTACTAAAACCGGAATAACGTTTAAGTATTTACATTGTACGTGTATGTGTATATATAAAACGTCATTGTAGAATCCTAAACAGGCTCCTCTTGTCTTTTATTTTAGTTCTCAACAAAATAAACGAATCGCAAAACAAATAAATAAAAAAAGTAAACAAGTTTTCTGAGCAAGCGGCAATTTCGTGAGCCTGAGCCTGTTGCCATCTCTTCCTCATGGATTTTACGACTGTACGGCTCTCTAAGGAATCATTGCACAAGTCCCACTTATCCTTTTATTGTCCTGTCTCGTACTTTCTCCTTTATCTTAGCCTCGCGCTGTCTGCCTTCGATTAACCATTTATGTACTTTTTACTTTTGTACCCGGTATTTTTGATCACCCTTTTTTTTTTTTTTTTTTTTTTTTTTTTAAGCTTCTCTGGTACCGACCACATCCCCGTTGCAACAATCTCAGTCGGCTGATCCTTAACCAGATAATAGACTACCAGAGGTGAGTGCAAGGATATCTTGCTAAGTACACTCATGTGTCATGAACTTTATTTTGTCTTTGCATACTTAGAAAGTGATATAAAAAATTACAAATAGTTTAATTGGGCAAATTTAAATGTAAATTGATCAAAGTAAAGTTTAAATACTATTTTCAATTTTTTTTATAATTTTATATCAAACGTCGATAGAAAAAAAAAAATAATAATCTACAGTACAGTACAAGAATAAATTTAAAAAATAATTTTTAACAATAAGTTAATTACAAATAAATTACAAGAAATTTATTTTATTTACAATTCAATTTTAAAGCTCGTTTGAATTTTCCCGCGGTTAGAATTTTTTTTCATACGAATTGAACGCCCTCTTTCGTTCCGATAAGTGAATCATAAAACAAGAACCAATTAAAGAGTGTATTGCCTTTGGTCAGCGAGCGAAACAATTGAGTATAGTATCAGCTGTCTTCAAGCTGTATTTAAAAATTAATTTTTCTATATGGCTGCTCAAAGGACTGAAAATTTCGACAACTGCCAGCCGAAAAAAATTAATTATAATTAAAAAAAACAATATTAAGCTGCAATTTTCATTACGAAACTTCCCATAAGGCAGATGAGGAGATTAAAAAATAAATAGAGTTGAAAAATTGATTTTTTCAAAAGTTATCGTGTTTAATCCTCCATAAATACTTGAAAAATTCATAGTGTAAGCCATTAATAGCACTTTTTTCTGTAAATATAGCAATTAATCGGTTTAAATAAATTTTTATAACTTCAGTGATCATGTTTTGAATGTTCTAAGTAAATTATTATTCTTAAAATTATATAAAAAACTTAAAAATAAGAATGATTTTAAATTTCATCAGGATATGTCTTATTATTTTAATATTAAACTGTCAAAGTTTGAATTTTTTTTAATCCCGCAATTAAAAGTAGTTTCAATTAGATGACTCAGTATATATTTTTTATGTTTAACAAAATAATGACTTTTAATTTTAACTAAATTTCATACGACTATAAGCTTGTCTAAGAAGGTTGTTTAAATCTAAATTCTAAGTCTCTGAATGTAAAAGTATATGTGTCACAAATCTTCAAAAATAAATATTTCATAAAACCAAAAATTCTTATAATTTCTCATAAACATAAATAATATCATCTGTCAAGAGGAAACTAGAGTATTTTTTAGAGCGTGTACGCGAAGCCCCCCCCCCTGAGAATTCCTTCCTGCCATTATTAAAACTGAATATTTTCAACGTCCAAATACAAGAACAGATGTTTTCAAAGTAATACTTTATATTTGTGCACAATAATGGAAAAAAAAAAATTTTTTTTTTTTTTGTAAATGAAGAGTTGCTTCAAAAATTTCGGAGCGCTTTATTGAAACGGAAACCATTGGCTAACCACTTTCTATTTACGAGCATCGACATTGTGATCCAGTCACGAAGTTGAAGTGATTTTTTGTTCATTTTTTTAAATAAGTTCTTTTTATTGACTTCTGTACTTTCAATTTTCGATACTAAAAAGTTTCTCAAAGAAATCTGGGACCAAAAAGAAAAAAAAAATTAAAAAAAAAAAAGCAACAAAGATTTTCTTGATAAATTATACACAATAAAAAAAAAGTAGGTCGTTAATTAGTATCTAATTTAGAGAATTGATAAGAAGTGTCAAAGATAATGCTGCTTTCATATTTCATCCAGCCTTTATCACAATTGAAATAAATTTTAATTACACACCCAATAATAAATACACACATTAATAATAAAATAAATATTCACGCTGGTTAAATTAACTGACACAAAAAAAAAAAAAAAAAAAAAAAAAAGTTTTTT
>JZSA01006922.1:0-11050 GCA_000956155.1 Cotesia vestalis | reverse complement strand
TTGTTTTTGTTTCATTTTTTTTTTAAATACCTCCGAATTGGCTGAACCGATCGACCTCAAAAACTAATCAGCTCTTAACCTTAAAAACCTGCATCGATCGCCATCCCCTGATTAAGAAATCTAATTTGAAATAATTTAAAATGATGAGGTGATAATTTCAAATCATCTTTCTGAATCAGGGTCTAGAGCGTCAGAATCAGTTGATGCGTTCGTGAGATATCCTTGTCAAAAAAAATTGAAAAAAGTGTTTTTTTGTAACAACTTCGAAATTTTTGATCAGATCAATTTTTTGTTTGAAATTTTTATAGAGCTTAAAAAACTACATCGATCACCGCCAACCGCGTGGAAATCGGTTGATTCATTCGAAAGTTATAGCAGTTTGAAAATTCAAAAAATTGTGTTTCATCGAACTTTGATAAGACTTTTGAGCTCGAAGAGCTCAAAAACGTACTAAGGGCAATTTTGAGAATAGAATTAGTGGGAAGTTGCAGGGATAGCCTTGAGGGTCAACAGTTTTCCTAATTATTTAAATCATAATTGAACGGTTATATTAATTGAGAAAGTTCTTAGTGTGGTACTTTAGATAATAAAAAAAAATAATTCCGGTAGGATTATTTTTTCGAGCAATTTTCCTGCCACATACCCGGAACCATAAACACAGGCACACGGACATCCAGAAAAAATTATTTTTAATGTCATTATTTTCTAATTGATTCAATTGATAACAATTGTTCGACAATTCCTGAGCAAGAATCTATTGACAGTATCTTACGCTGGAATTTTCGAAATCTGAATGCAGATACTTTGTCGATAATCTTGAGCCACACTTGCTTAAGACTTGACAAAAATGATTAATATAAAAGTTTTTTACTCTAAATATCTCACAGAAATAGCGTCAGCAACTTTTTCACCGAGTTATCCCTGGTGAAAATTTTTCGGACTTTTCTCTCAAAAACTCTGAAGAAGTCTTTTAGAAGTTAAGATAAGTCTTTTTTAGAGTTTTTCAAAGAAAAGTCCAAAAAATTTTTACAAGGGATATTAAAGATACCAGAAACATGCTTAAAAATATGCTCTTTATCAAATGATATAGGAATATATTTACCTCATTAAAACTTAAAATAATTTCCGGTTTAGCTCTGTGATGTCTATGAATAATATCGTAAATGTCTTGCAGCTTCATTTTATCACCAACATTGTAGCCTCCTTTAGCTAAAGTATCTTTAAGCTTCAACTCATGATGCAACTGCAAGGCCATTTTGAAGTAACCAGCAGTGTCACCAATCCTCTTTGCACGTATGGCGCACTTACCGTGAGTGTTAAATTCGTGTGACCAGAATGATTCGTCAGGATTGTATTGATCATCGAAAACCGAAAACCAGTTTTCATGCAAGGGACCAGTTAACCTGTATCTTTTTAACTGATCCAGATCAAAACGAGCAGAGCGCTTGATACATCTTACAGGTGGCTTCCTGTGAGGGTCGTTAACTGCTGAGGGCCATAATCCATGAATGTACCAATCTGTCACTAAATTGTGATGGGCTACTCGTCTTTGTCTCAGTTTTCGTCCTGCAAAAGCTTGCGTGATTGGCCAGTGAACGGCAAATGTAAAGTAATCAAAACACTCAGCAGCATCTGCATAGTCATTTTTACAAGTACCATCACTAGCTGCTATTGAGTGCACAGAATTCAACGAGTCCGAACGTTTAGGACTTATATTTTGAAGACTCTGAGTCCTCAGGGGAGGAAGAGCTGCTGAACGAAAACTTCCTGCAGAAGACTTGGTAAGAGATGTTCTGCTTCCAAAAGTTTCATCAGTACTTTTAACACCGTTGCAAAATTTTGTGTAGCATCCAGGAACATTTTGCGCAAAATTACCTGCTACACTCAATCGTCGTTTCTTATCATCGGGCTTAAAATTTTCAGAATCTGAGATACCACTTGCAATCAAAGGTCTTTTCATGGTTGGAGAATCAGGCGGCACATCAGGGTACTTGCTCAAATCATGCGACGTTTGGCGTGGTACAGATGCTCGAGCACGTTGCAGTTGACTTGTATATTTAGTTTGCGATGACGAACCAGCTCGCAAATTGTTGGTCCCAGGTTCATTGTATTTAAAGTCTAATGGCACTGATTTTGTTAATTTTAGGTTATTTTTTCGATTATGTTCAGATATGCGTGCAGTTTCTCGAACCATATCGTTCATGCTGAATGAAAAAGGATTGTTTTGCAGAGCATTATTGTTATTGTCGAGAGGTTGTTTGTTGCTATTACTTGAAGATCTTGGAGTTAACTTTTGAAACGGGTTTGTTGATAAGGATTGTTGAGAGGTGGATGGCTGAGGTGAAGAAGATCTCGATGTTTGTGAGGAAGACTGTTGTGATGAAGGATTTGAAGGAAGGTGAGGTGTTTTGGAAGATCGTGATAGCTTGAAAAAACGAGAGGGAGAGAGTGATTTCGATGATGATGATGATGATGATGAAGATGATGATGAAGATGATGATGAAGATGATGATGAAGATGATGATGAAGATGATGATGAAGATGATGATGAAGATGATGATGAAGATGATGATGAAGATGATGATGAAGATGATGATGAAGATGATGATGATGATGATGATGACGATGATGATGACGTTGATGAAGTTGATGTAGACCGTGAGCGTGATGGTAATGTCGAAGGTCTAAGATTAGATAGAGCAGGAGGAGTACCTGGGGGAGTGTAACTTCCACTTGAACGAGAGCTTGTCTTAGCGTTTCCGCTATTTTTCCTATAAATTAAAAAAATATTTAATTAAAAATAACATAAACTTATTCAATAAGTCTGCAGTTTTTATGTTCATGCCTAAAACCGAATCCTAAATAGTAATTTTTTAACTAGTGACAAATTATTTATGAAAACGCATTAAAAACAATAAATTAGATTTCGCTTTTAGGCTTCATATATGGTAGAAATCGCACATACATTAGATTAAATTACACCCGAACCGAGTTGGTGATCGGAATCTGTCAAGCGCAATGTTTTCAACACACACTGTCGATGCACTATTCATCGTGCTAAAAACATTGCGCTTCACCCATCATGGATGACTTAATCTATTTTTTACGTAAACAACTATTTTCAAATAAATGTCAAGTTATTTCCAATGAAACATTATTCAAAATAAATACATTCTTACGTTTTTTTCTTCAAACTGAATGACCCACCAGTGCGTCCAGAGTTGGATATATCAGGCAACAAAATTGCCAAAGTCACCAATAAAACAATAGAATGCCCCTTCATCTTATTGATTCGACTATCAAAAATTCGTTTTCTGATCAACCTCTAATTGAGCGTACTTTTTCTAAGACAACCGTTTGTGTCTGATTAAACATCACTCATTACTTATATGAGAAATTATCAAAAATACATTAGATATCTCTTTGTGTGTGTTCAATACTGATGACTAATATCTATAACATATATACAAAATAAGAAAGAATAGCGCTCGATTAATCTATATTAATGATGAGGACTAATGAGGAAATTTCGTTATTTCAAAGGTTAAATAGTTTTTTTGTTGTTAATTGGCATTTTATCTCATTAGTGAGCACAATTACAACAAAACCAATTTTTATGGTTTTGTTATTTTCATTTTAATTGATTGCAATGACGCACATCAGAATTTTGTTATCAATATATATCATTATCGACATTATGAAAAAGTAATTGAGGTTTATTAATTAGTCTACTAAATCAAAAATACTATTTTTTTCATTATATACCAAGAATATTTGAATCCAACATAAAATCCGTTAATTTACTTGTCGTTATTTGATTTTAAGAAATCGTTAATAGAGCGTCCCGATTTTCGATTTAACATATTTTTCCATGTATACATTGATTATTTAATATACTTATAACTTGATTCAGTAAAAAAATGACGCTAAACCGTCATAAAATATTATTTTAGCTTCTAGAGTATAGAAATAAATACATGTTAAAATGTGGATAAAGAAATGGTAGAACATTTTTTTATTTCTAAAAACATGATAAATAAAATAATTCATCAAAATTACGTACTCGTCATAGTTGTTAAATTTTTCAACTACAGCATAATTAAAATAGTATATTACACCCCTAGGGAAGAAAAGTAAGAAATGTCTCAGAGCACATGCAATTGTTGGCCGAGGCGAAGCCGAGGTCAACAAACATCTGATCTGAGGCTTTCTTATTAACTTCCCGAGGAGTGTGTACTATTTTTTTCCCCGACGAAGGCGTAAAGCGGAAACTTCGCTTAGCGCAGCGGGGCTAAAGTTGACGCTTTACGTCCGGAGGGGAAAAAATTGTTTTTTTTTTTTTTTTCAAATTCATAAATATTGCTTTATCCTATAGTCTGTCAAACATTTGATCAATATCAATAATTGTCTTGGACAAAACATCATACTGAGTTTCAATCTTGAAGAGGCACCTTTGTATTAATAAATAGATATAGTTTGAATCCGTTGGATATTATGCTCCAAAAATGTAGTAACATTTAAATAAACAATCGCATGCTGTAATTGACGACGTAAATTGATACTTCTTGATTTCGTTTACTACTAACAGCATCTGATTATGCTCTGTCATGTTCTTTTGAATGAGTACATATGGTTGTACGGTATCATGCTTACTATAAGCACGGGTTCTCTGTTGCACGCCACATAAGCAAAGCGTTGAGGTAGTGCTCTACTCTCGATACTTAAAAAAAAAAAAACGGTTTTCTCAAAACTAAAATTTATTTATTTTTTTTATTTATATCGCAGTTAAGTTTAAAAAAAAAAGTTAGACAATTGTAAATGCACTAAAGAAATAAAAAACTTACATCACCATAAGCGAGAAAAGTTCCTTTCAAATTTGCTCCAGGGACATTGACTCTAAATGCATCATTTAATCTCTGTTCATAATGATAATAAATTGTATTAGGATTAACCTCAGGAGCAATTTGGGAACATACGATGTCTACTGTAGCGTTAAAGTTAGTTTCTGACCTGTCCGGCAAATAGGCCCAAGAAATACCAAAAGCCTGGAAAAGAAAAAACAATTGCTTCAAAAAATATGAAAATAGATAGTTATGTAAATTAACTTCATATTGTTAACATGGTTTCTGTTAATAAACACAACTATCAACATATCTGTCGCATCTAATCCTGCAGGTAGAATGATATTAGTAGTTGCAATGAACATTGTAGAATAAGGGTCGAAGTGGTCAACTAACTCAGAATCGCCCATAACTGTAGTTGTTTTACCTTCTTCAAAATTGGTTCGAAATTTAACTTGCATTGAACCATGTGAATTATTCGTCAAATTTTCTAGTTCAATTCTGTTTTGGAGACACAATTTTGGTTGAGTCAACGAAAGAATCCTTGACAAATTGTTCATAAAATTACGCTGCAAGTGTTTCAGTACAATTCGTTGAAGTAAACTTGACCATAACTTTACGATAAGTTGTAGATTAACACTTATTGCCAACCTACTTTTCGTCAAGTTCGTCGGAACACCTAGGGGGAGATACGGCTGGGAGTCGAGGTACTTGACCGCCCGGTATCTCTACTTTGTAACCAAGCTTCTCTTGGTTAGTAGCAGGAATTAAGGGGAGATTAGATAGATTCGCGGTCGCGGCGTGGTATCCCCGTAGGCTGCCAAAAGTAGAGTCACGGCTTGTCAGTAGATGTATATATATATATGTATATATTTGATTTCGAGGTTAGATTTAAGTGATGCGCACATTGTACAGTTGTATCTTGGTATATTATAGTCGATTTGCTTTATTATTGATATTTATCATATTACTTGTAATATTTATCTTATTATTATTAATTATTTATCATAAGCATTGATTATTGATATAAACATCAATAATATTTTATTTTATGGTTTATTATTATTAAATGAATAAATTCCACCTTATATTTGAATTCTGTCTTATTATTTTCTTAGTGTTAGTTAGTTGTAAGTTATCTGTGTTGCGTGATCCTCACCCAGACCCTGGACCACGACGAGCTAGAGCACGAGGAAGTCGTGCTAACACACGACGAGGTATTAGAACCTTCCGCAACGTCACAGGTAATTTTTGGCGCTCGAACAGTTGACTTGAAATTGAGAACCTCAGATTAGAAGCGCGATTGTCATCTGAGGCATTTTTTTATTAGTGCTTTATTTCTTTTATTTTTAAATATTAAATTATTCATCATTATTATTATTTTATTTGGAATATTGAATTTATTTTTGCTGACAATACTAATATTAGTGCAAAATGAATTTAGATAATAATCCGGGTAATACAAAGACCTCTTTCCTGTGGGCACTTAGAAAAGCAGATGTAATAGCCGAATTAGCGAAACATAGAGTCGAAGTCGATCCATCCGCGACTGTAGCTGAGTTAAGATTAATCTTGCGTAACCACCTCGTACGTTTAAGAACCGCGCAGGGCAGTAGAGCGAATAGTATCACGGATTTAGTTAATGATATAGATAATGCAGAAATCGCGGGTGACAAAGACTCAGAACAGACGACAGAACCAAGGGTAGTAGTCACACAGGAAACCGATCCAAATCAAAAAAATGTGGATAAAGAAATGGTAGAACATTTTTTTATTTCTAAAAACATGATAAATAAAATAATTCATCAAAATTACGCACTCGTCATAACTGTTAAATTTTTCAACTACAACATAATTAAAAACTGTTTTTTTTTTTTTTTTCAAATTCATAAATATTGCTTTATCCTATAGTCTGTCAAACATTTGATCAATATCAATAATTGTCTTGGACAAAACATCATACTGAGTTTCAATCTTGAAGAGGCACCTTTGTATTAATAAATAGATATAGTTTGAATCCGTTGGATATTATGCTCCAAAAATGTAGTAACATTTAAATAAACAATCGCATGCTGTAATTGACGACGTAAATTGATACTTCTTGATTTCGTTTACTACTAACAGCATCTGATTATGCTCTGTCATGTTCTTTTGAATGAGTACATATGGTTGTACGGTATCATGCTTACTATAAGCACGGGTTCTCTGTTGCACGCCACATAAGCAAAGCGTTGAGGTAGTGCTCTACTCTCGATACTTAAAAAAAAAAAAACGGTTTTCTCAAAACTAAAATTTATTTATTTTTTTTATTTATATCGCAGTTAAGTTTAAAAAAAAAAGTTAGACAATTGTAAATGCACTAAAGAAATAAAAAACTTACATCACCATAAGCGAGAAAAGTTCCTTTCAAATTTGCTCCAGGGACATTGACTCTAAATGCATCATTTAATCTCTGTTCATAATGATAATAAATTGTATTAGGATTAACCTCAGGAGCAATTTGGGAACATACGATGTCTACTGTAGCGTTAAAGTTAGTTTCTGACCTGTCCGGCAAATAGGCCCAAGAAATACCAAAAGCCTGGAAAAGAAAAAACAATTGCTTCAAAAAATATGAAAATAGATAGTTATGTAAATTAACTTCATATTGTTAACATGGTTTCTGTTAATAAACACAACTATCAACATATCTGTCGCATCTAATCCTGCAGGTAGAATGATATTAGTAGTTGCAATGAACATTGTAGAATAAGGGTCGAAGTGGTCAACTAACTCAGAATCGCCCATAACTGTAGTTGTTTTACCTTCTTCAAAATTGGTTCGAAATTTAACTTGCATTGAACCATGTGAATTATTCGTCAAATTTTCTAGTTCAATTCTGTTTTGGAGACACAATTTTGGTTGAGTCAACGAAAGAATCCTTGACAAATTGTTCATAAAATTACGCTGCAAGTGTTTCAGTACAATTCGTTGAAGTAAACTTGACCATAACTTTACGATAAGTTGTAGATTAACACTTATTGCCAACCTACTTTTCGTCAAGTTATCTATAATTTGCGGGACTAGGTAATCTGAAAGTTATGGTATGAGATGGCTATCAGGGATAGATAAGACGTAACTTATAGATAGACCGTAAATCAGTGTCACTTTCACTACTTTCAACGGCAACAAATGTAGTTACCTGTATTATTGTTAATGTTAATGTTTGTGTTCCTTAACTGCTGGTAAGGAAGAAATGAATGTTGTTGATGGTAAAAAAAATAATAGAATATCCTCCCAGCTAGCACAAATGAAACGAAGTTCACGTAAATTTGTTGCCGGAATTTGACGTAAAGTTTACGCTAACAGTAAGGCAACAGTTGTACTTATAACTGTTGACGTGAAGTTAACGTTAACTTTCTGCAACTTTGCGTTAACTTTGAGCGAATCTTCCAGAAAATTCCGGTTGTCGATTTACGCTAACTTGATGCGTAAGTTAAAGTCGAATTCTAGGAAACTGTTGCGAATGCAAAAGCTGACGCAAAGTTAACTTGAACCATTAAACATTAACTAAGTTAATTGTAAACTTGTGCTAACTGGGCTGATAGCCACACTTTGAGTCACGAAACCTACATTGACGGGATTTTGGCCAAGTTATTTCAAAATTTACTCAAAATCTTTCACCGCGCTGATTAAAAAAAAGTATTGAAAAGAATTGGTTTTCTAGTCAATCCAATTCTTTTCAATACTTTTTTTTGTCTCAATACTTTTTTTTATTCAGGGCGCATTAATCTGTATTAAATCTGTACGAAAGTTTCTTAAGAAATTCAAATAAGCCCTCATACCTAAGTTAGTCGCAACTTTCCCGCAATTTACTGCCGCAACCTGCCACCAAGTTGGCAGCAAGTCTTGAAAATGCACTCGGTCGGTGTCAACTTGTTCACTAAGTTGTCAGCAAAAACTGATTTTAAAACTTTTCAACATCAAGTTGACGACAAGTTTCTCAAGAAATTGGGCGAAAAACTCGACAGTTGATTAGTCTTCTTTTTCTTAGAAACTTGTAGCCAACTTGTTGCCAACAATTACAAATTCAGAACTTGACCGCAAGTTGTCGCTTTGTTGGTGGCAACTATCTGACACCAACTTTATTGGTCTGAAACTCTGGCTATCCTTAAATCTACACCGATATCTGAACTCAAGTTATTGACAAGAATTTATTTGTAGAAGGCTGGCTAAATGTTGTAATGACGTTGCTGTAAAACATGATGTCAAGTTGTATATTTTAGCCTCTGAGTTATAATCTAACTCAAAAAATTAATCTTCAAAGTTTATCATCATCAACAAAAAGCGACAACAATAAAAACATTGCATCAATTTATTAATAAAGAATTGCCTGCCACATAAAAATCATGTTACTGCCACATGAAAATCATGTTGACATGTCATTTATACTTTAGTTATAGGCCCCAAAAACTATTTCTTCGGATACTAGAGGCTATCGAATTCTCGGTAGAGGTTACCGATTTGTCGATAGAGACTACCGATTTTACGGTAGAGGCTACCAATTAAAACCGGTAGAGGCAACCGATTAAGATCGGTAGAGGTTACCGATTTTTTTTCGGCAGCAGCTACCCTGATAGCCAACGCTTTCTCAGTAAGTGTTAACTTCCAGCAGTTACGGTTAATTTATACATCAAGTTGGCGGTAATTCTTCTCTCAACAACAGTTTGAGCAAATTGACGGAAATCTACGGCCGCAACTTGAATACAAGTTAACAATCAAACTTGTAGTTAAATTTCCTTTCAACTTTACTACAATTTGAAGGAAATACTTGTACAGCAAGTTTTGACGTCTATTTGCAGAGTAAGTTATAGGTAACTAATAAGTAATCGCTCGCTTTGCCAACTCTTTCCGTCAAGTTTGCTTCAAATTGACAGTAAGTTATAGGTAAGGTGGCTATCAGGGTAAGTTACAACTCTACTCAAATACAACAGTAGTCGCCTTCAACCCTGCTCAGTTTCGTTGGCAGGGAGACAACTTTACTCCAAATAACTCAACTCCGTGCCAACTGTACTCAATAACCCATGAGTAAAACAACTTTTTCTTTAATGGTTGAATTCTAACTCTACTCCAAATTGCTCAACTCAATGCTAACCTTACTTAAACGTTTAGTAAATATGAAGCTTGTAATTTAAAAATTTTACTTAGTTCACACAGTACTCAAGGCTATTAATATTCAATGCACAGTTGACTCCGCGTTGAGCAGATAAGGAAGCAGCCGTCGGTTAGAAAGATGTTAAAACGATAGTAATTACCACCTGGCGCTGGATGAAAACTTAAATTATCTTAATAAAGTATAGATAAAATTCGAATATATATTTAATGTATTAAAAATAATTAAATGTACATTAAAAAAAGTAATAAAATAAAAAGTATGACTATATTAAAAGGCTTGAATATAACTTTGTATATTAATTACAATTACACAGTAAAAGATTAATAATTGGAACAAAAAGATAACGCATTAAATAATTTCTATATTATATAATGCAAAGCACCATTTATTTTAATTGTACACTTAACGTTGATGTACAAGCTTTATAATAGAAAAATTTAAATAATCAAAAGAGAAAAAGTTAAGCAGAGCAAGACAAAAAATTTTGTGTCACTTAAATTAATATTAAGAAATAGTTCATTTTGAATCAATATGAAAATTTCCCAGATATTACGGTTTGTTTATTTTAGATTTCTAAATAGCCTTTAGCAACAAAAATTATTTAATTGATTCAAAATAACCAAATTTCTTAATTTCACAAATATCTACAAAATTTTTTGTCTTGCTCTGATTATTTTTTCAAACGCTTCTTTAAAATTTTAAGTAATCAATTTCTTATTTAAATACAGTTTTGGCTGTCTACTCTGTATATATATTGGACTTTGTGCGGCACTTTGGACATCGGACTTTTTTTTTACTTTCACTTTCAGTTAGCAGCAGCACCAATAGCTTCTCTCAAACCAAGGTTTATGATGTCCCCATCATTTTGCAACAGCTGTTCACCTGGTGATAGAAATTTTGGTACTATAGAGTATATTCTATACAGCTATTCTTAAGGAGTTTGGTTGATATAACTAGCTGAATAGATTTTGGAATTAATCGGTAGAGCCGTTAAAAAGTTAAAAAAGGTTTACATACTTACACACACACACACACACACACACACACACACACA
>JZSA01006920.1:0-27939 GCA_000956155.1 Cotesia vestalis | reverse complement strand
TGTCTCAAGCGGATTCCGGCTCGATTATGCCCCGGTGGAGAATTACTCAATATTTGGTGGAATTAATTTTGAAATAGTACCGGCGGCAGCCAGAGGTGACGGAAAGTCCCTCCTGAGGGCGCGCCGGTAGCCTGGGCTGGCAGCATGCTGCCGGCAGAAAATATAGTCAGTCACATGGGTGAATTAGATAAATAAGCACCAGCGTGTTTCAGCCACCGTTGTATTGTTTTTTATTACATTTGATATTTAGTTATTGGTCGCTGATTTTTGCCGTTGTTGTGCTGAGTAATCTGGTGAGTTCTTAAGTTCATTCCACCGCGGTAATTATTGAGATTCTCCCGGGCGTGAACCGGCGCCGGTTTTCCGTGAGGCCGCTATTTTTCCCACGTGGCTGGCACGTGGTAAATTGCGTAGTAAATTATTTATCATTAAAAATCACCTTTATTTATGATCGAAAATGAATTTATGTATTGATCAAAATTAGACCAGCCTCTTGTGAAAATCCCGCGACGGTTTGCACTTTAATCGCCCTGTGACTTAGGTTATTATTATAAATAATTAATTATAAAGTTTATGTTGCGTCATTCGCTCATTGTTATTATTCTTTATGCGAAAACTGAAAACATTCAACTTGAGTAATATATAAATATAAGTAGAAGGTTTGAACGTTCGTTCTTTAAAACAAAAAATTGAATACAACAAGCAAATAAAGTCAACTAGTGGCAGTTGTTGTAAAATAAATAATACTGTATTGATAAATAATTACTGAATTGATGTTATAATTATTGTTTAAGATTATTTTGATAACGAACGATTATCATTGATTAATCTACGCATTGATAA
Source organism: Cotesia vestalis (assembly GCA_000956155.1). Taxonomy (NCBI): domain Eukaryota; kingdom Metazoa; phylum Arthropoda; class Insecta; order Hymenoptera; family Braconidae; genus Cotesia; species Cotesia vestalis. The sequence goes on along the minus strand of JZSA01006920.1, from coordinate 27,096 downwards.
AATTTTTTGGCGCAAATTGCGACCAAAATTGATAATATTTGATTATTATTGAGTTTATTATTTTGTTTTATTTTGTTTTTGCGCTCATTATTTCGGAATGTTGATTATCTTTCTTAAATAATATTTTATATGCTAATTATATTAAATATTGTTTGATCAAGGTTAATACTTAAATTATAGCTTCCCTACGAGGGTATTGTTAATCTTGATAATTATATTATTTTAATTTTATTTCATTTTGGTTGGAAAGAGAATAATTGTTAGTCAAGAATTCCAAGAATAGTTTAATTTGTATGTAAAAATAGGATTAACTGGCCCACGGAGGATCTCATTGATTTAAACCTCTTAGGCCGTAGCTTGAATAAATATGTAATTTGAAGTTTATTTAAGTTATTCATAAATACTTTCTTGAGATATTTCCTTTATGCTAACTATTTAACTTTCCTATGGTCCTTTATACAACTTGTCTTCCTCCCTACTGTTAAATTTAAGACTATACTTGATAATTAACTATTCTTTATTTCTATTTTCACCCTAGCTTTATTTCAATTTATATCACTCTGCGGATTATTCTTCCACTCGCACATTAATTTAAATCGTTAATTAATCGTCCGGGGCGGCCCCTGGAATTTAGATTATTTTGGTAATTTTTAGAAAATTACCTGGCGTCCTATCGTGCACTAACCCAGCCTGAAGAGTTTCCGGGTTACTTTTATTATTTTTATTACATATTTAAAAAGGGCGAGCGTAAATACTCTACCCAGCCGGTATCTCCGCCTTCGGTAAAAATTTGGTTAAATTTTAGGGAAAAGTATTATTACACATTGATTGAGACACAATTATATATATTGACTCTGGGTACATTATGGTTGTTATCTGTACTTATTGTGGGTTTTGTATGTAACTATTGTGGGAACTTTAAGATGACAAAATGTATCCACACTGGGCACGTTATAGTAACATATCGGTTACAGTACGTATTCACTCTGAAAACACTCTATTGAGTCAGAATTTCTTAAACGGGCCTCTAAAAATCGACTATTCGATTTTGATACATGTATGAGCATATTTTGGTAGCTTTATAGGTTGAAAGTAATACCCTAAAATGATTTTCGAAAATTTCAATTTTTCAAAAATTTATGATCGAGTAAAAATTTCGAGTACTTTTTTTTTAAATTAAAATATATCAGTGAATAATTGCTGGATTTTAATGAAACTCGGTTTGTATGCTAAGGAATAGCAGATGAATAGAACAAAAATAATTGATGTAAAAAAAAAAAATTGTTTATGATTAATTAGTTTCATAATAGAAGTAGAAGAGGGCGCTCGTATGAGTTAGACGTGTTTTATTGCTGTGATCAAAATTAAATAGAAAATCTTTCCAAAAAGCAGTAAACGGTACACGAAAGAAGTTTAAGAGGAGCAGAAAAATTGAGGGTACTGAAAAATTAATAAAGTTGTAAAAAGCGAAGAAGGAATCACGCACATTCGAGTGTAATTGCGTGTGTCAACAAAGAGTTAGGTTAGGCCAAGCAGGTATGGGGCATACCGGGAAAAAAGACAAGGGGAATGCGCATGACAAAGGTGCAGACGGTAAGCAAGAGACTCTTCTAAGTTTCGTAATGAAAACAGGTAAAGAAGGAAATACAGTCATTCATTTGCCCGTGAATAATTTCAACTGCAGCCTAAACAACAACAACTTATCACCTACTAGTTCACAAAAGAATGAGCTTAGCGTCAACAACAACCTGATGCTGTTTGATGAGCTGCTTGGATGCACAGCAAATGTGGGTGACAAGGAGGAACCTAGGGGGAATGAAAGCGAAATGATTCTACATAATAAGATATTAAAGGCTAGAAGGGAGATAGAAGAATTGAAAAGAGCACTGGAAATCGCGAACAAGTAAAACGAAGCCAAAAAAGATAAGTGGGAAAAAGAAAAACAGGAGCTTTTGAACTCAAACGCAGAACTAAGCGCAAGAGTCAGTCTGCTCGAAGGAGAGTTGCGCGCAGACAGGTCAAGAAAGAAGACAGGTAGCAGCAATAGGAAGCATGCGCCAGTTGAAAGGAGTCAAGATAGTTTGGAGCATCGAAAATCAGAGCAAGTAAAAACTACGCAAGACAGAGTTGGTGACTTCCTCAGGGCGGAAAGAAACAGCGTAGCTAGAAAACCAGTCGCAATAGCAAATGACCATTTGAACTACGAAAGGCGAGAAAGGAAACGGAGGAGAAGCAACTTGGTGCTCAGATTCAATACACAAAATGAAGACGAAAGCAAGCAAGCATTTGGAGAAGCTGCGCAAAAGCTTGAAATGAATGAAAACAACTTCAGAATTAAATATGGTGGCAAAAACATGGTGTGTATTGAGATGATCTCTCTAGGAGAAAAAAAGAAGGTGTTGGAAAAGCGTAGTAAGTTGAAGCAAACTGGTACTTGGCTGGATGATGACCACACGCCTAGAGAGATTGAAATTCAAAAGTGGCTAAGACATTTGGCAAAACAAAGAAGAGAAAATGGCGAAAACGTGAGAGTAGGCTATCTAGGTCTTGTCACGAGTGACGTAGTCGAGAAGTTCAACGAGCTAAAGGCGGAATTGGAGCTAGTGCGACGCAGCACGGAAGAGTCCTTTCGTCGAAGAAGAAGCGTGGAGCGAAGCAGGAACTAATGATAGGTATAATGTGTTGGTATGGAATACGCATGGCGCGAGTAGATTTAAGGAAATAAAAGACTTCTTGAATAATTATAGTATAGTGATCCTACAGGAAACGTGGCTAGGGAACGATGATGCAAGAAAAGCAATCAAAAAGTTAAGTGGTGATTTCAATTACTGGACAAAAGGGGCAAAAAAAAGTGCAATGGCCAAAAGGGGTAGGCTATCAGGCGGACAGCTTGTAGGTATAAAGGAAAGCTTAGGAGCGGAATAGCGGGTGGCTGAATGGGAGTATGGCTTCATCATTAAGTTCAGAACAGAAAAATGTATTATTTCGGTCTATAATAATGTTAATATGAGTGTATTAGAACCGAAATTAAAAGAGCTCTTAGAAATAAGTATGTGCGAGTTTGACTCAATAATTATCTGTGGGGATATGAATGCGAGGGTTGGGTCGGCGCAAATGTGCAACAGTATGGAAGAATGTGAATGTCGGGTACAATCAAGGAGGACTCAAGATGAGTCAATAAATGAAAATGGGAAAAAATTAATCAAAATAGGCGAAGAAATGGGTCTAATGTTATTAAATGGTAGATGCAAGGGTGACGAAGAGGGAAAGATAACATATGTTGGGTGTGATAAGCAATCCAAAGGATCGGTGTTGGACCTAGTAATGATCGTCGATCGCGGTGATGAAGATATAGTGAAAAGATTATGTGTTGTTCCACGCACTGAATCTGATCATCTACCGGTTACCTTTGAACTAGGGGCAAATATAGAAAAAGAGCAGAGTATTGAAATTTTGAAGGTAATGGGAGAGCCAACAAGTCGAAACAAAATCAAATGGGACAACAATAAAGCTGATGAATTCAGAGAGATTACAGCAGGTAAATTGAGTGAGTTACTTTGTATTAATGAAGCTAGATGGGAAGATCTCACTAAAATAATTTGGGACTGTGCAAATGAAGTAGGGATGGTCAAAAAAGTGCAAGCGAATGCAAAATGTAAAGATGGCCTAAGATATTCAGAAATCTGGAGAGAAACTAAGAAAGAATTATGGGTATTGCTAAACAACTGGCTGAAGGATAGATGTGATGCGCGAAAAAAAGAACTGAACGACTGCCGAAAAAAGCTCAAAGAAATAGGAGATGAGGACAAAAGAAGATACACTGAAGAAAGGTGGGATGAAATAGACCGGGCAAGGAACATCTCAGAGTGGTGGAGAGCAGTGAACAGGTTTAAACCGAGGCGACTGAATAAGACCTCAGAGAAGATATCCAATGCAGAGTGGACTGCGTATTTTAGCACTCTTCTTAACAAGAATGTCAAAGAAGAGGAAAAAGAGCGAAGTAATGTGGAACAGTGGAGTAGCTCTGAGGGGATACACTCCACTGACGACAACCTGGATAAAGATATAGAAATCGATGAGATCAAGGATGCTCTGAAAAGAATGCCCAACGGGAAAGCGACCGGTGAAGATGGGGTACCGATAGAATGTATAAAAGTAATTGCGAGAGAAAACATGGTGTGGATAGCCGACGCTCTAAACAAAATTTGGAGTGAAGGAAAACTGCCGTCAGGTTGGGAAAAAGCGTGGATAGTGCCCATCTTTAAAGGAGGTGACAACACCAAGACAGAAAATTACAGAGGGATCTCGCTACTGGATGTGGGCTACAAAGTGCTGACAGTCATTCTTGCAGATCGCATAGGCAGATGGGTGGAAAACAACAACATTTTAAATGAGAGCCAAGCTGGTTTTAGGAGGAAAAGAGGCACTAGAGACCACATATTTGTCTTGAACTCACTAATAAACGGGAGGCTGAGAAGAAAACGAGGCAAATTATACGTAGGGTTTATCGACTTCAAAGCCGCCTTTGACACCATAGACAGAGAACTCCTACTAAAGAAAATTTGGAAAATGGGCATCAGAGGCAGGCTGCATACTATGATAAGGGAGATATATAAAAAGACTAGCGCAGAAGTGATCGTCAATGGAAAGACTTCTGAAGAATTTAACACAGATACAGGTGTCAGGCAAGGCTGCGCACTAAGTGTAATACTTTTTGACTTGTTCATTGATGATATAGATGAAGAATGGGTCAGAAAGGATGGAGGGGGGACGGTGTTTGGAAAAAGGAAAATTAGAGCATTGAAGTATGCTGACGACATAGCGATCGTGGCGGAGTCTGCAGAGGAGTTGCAAAAGATGTTGAACACGATCGAAAGATACGTAGATAAAAATCGCTTGACGGTGAATGCTAACAAAACGAAGGTGATGGTTTATAGGAATGGTGGGAAAACGTGTAAAAGTGAAGTCTGGATGTATAAAAAGGAGAAAATTGAAGTTGTAACGCAGTTCAAATATTTAGGGTACACGTTTTCTACTAAAAACAGCAGTAAGGCGCACACGGAATTAATGATAGGCAAAGCGCAAAAGGCAGCAAATGCGGCATGGGGCTTGATAAAAAGAGCTGGACGAGACATGAGAAATGATAGAGTCGGTCTAATGAATTCGTTGGTGAGATCAGTGGCACTATATGGTGTAGAAGTTTGGGGGTGGGACAATGTAGATAATATGGTGAAGATGCAGGGGAGATATGTAAAAACTGCTTTAGATGTCACTAGAAACACCCCGATGTACGTATGGAGAGGTGAAATGGGAGTGGAGAGTATTCAATATACCATTAGGAAAAGAGCGATCAGCTATGTGAAGGATATCCTAAACATGGAAGAAGACAGGTGGCCGCGAATATGCCTGACTGAAGAGATGAGAGCTGTGCTAAATGGCAACCCATCAAAGTGCGGTGCTCAGATGGCGGGAATCCTACAGAACTGGAAAGCAGAAGAAGTTTGTGAGTGGATTTCCAAGGGTGGCAGAGATGAAGAAGTTCATATTAAGCTCATGGAAAGTCTAAACAACTGGTGGTAAAAAGAGTTGGAGGCGGAATGGAGCAAAATAGTAGAATCAAAGTATAACAGTCTGTATAAAGAGATCCTACCGGGTGCAAATGGAGCAGCGTACTTGAGCATGAAAGTTAAGCGGAAAATGGACAAAGAAACATGGGCTAGAATTAGATGTGGAAACATAGGCAGGGCTGGCAAAAAAGGATTTAAAGATTGGAGCCGTAGACTATGTGGGGGAGGGGAGGAAACTTTAGCACACATCTGCACCTGTAGTGAAGCTTGGAGACTACAAGCAGATGAAATCAAAAGTTTTATGGAAATATGGAAAGGTAATCGGATAGAAAGTGAGATGCGTAGTTTGCTTGTAAAAACACTGAGAGGTGAAATAATTGAGGAATTATGTACGTTTATAAGAGTGATTGAAAATAAGTTAAAAGACTGTTAATGAGTGTCATGTCAAAAATGTAAGATGAGCGTTGATATTTAATGTATGTTATGTTGTGATTTTAGGGAATAAGACAAAATGTAACACTATGTATTATTGCAAATTTCAAATATCCTGTAAGGACATGCAATGAAATAAAATTATTATTATTATTATATTTTTAAACTCCACGAGCTCAAAAATTTAAACAGAATATATTTTCGAGATTTGTGCTCGGAAATAAGGGGAAGTTGAACGGACGGCCTTAAGGGTCGACCGATTCCTAGATTTTTTCACAGGAATTAATAATGTCGTTTAGTTTTTTTATATATTTATAACAATTAAATAGATACAAAAAACTTAAAACCATGTACATTTGTTCTGTAAAATTCTTCATTGAAACACAGAATGGATATATGATAATGTGCTTCTCTTGCCTTTCTTTGGTCTTATCAATATAACTTTTTATCTAAGAGCCTGAAAACAAAAAATTGATCATTCATTAATAATAATATTGATCAAAAAATGATATAAAGTAGTATTTTAGAATAGCTTAGTAAATTATATTCAGATTCTTATTGTGGTCATACCTTTAGGATAATATTGCGCTCCTCGATCTTCATTATTATTGTGAGTAGATACACGAGCATTATTTCGAGCTGAGTTTGAACTTGAAATATGCCTTGAAGCGGCATTGTTGTGAGGATATCGCTGAAAAAAAAAAATTTCTTTTAAGAATAACAACTGGAAAGTCACTCTATAAACTAATTTCAAAAATAAAAAAATATGCGTTATAATCTAATAGAGACTAGTTATATTTAAAAAATTTTTCTTTTAGAAAGAATTATATAAGATTCATAGATAAGGCCACGTGTATGTATCCTATTAAAGTTACGCTGTATATAATGGACCAACAATTGTTCCTACATTTCGTTTTTTAAATTCCTTCTATAAGAATCAATGAAATTCAAAAAAATCTAATTAATTTCTATCAGTAAATACTCCATAATTTATATTTTTTTATTGATAAAAACAAATATAAGTGAATTCAAAATTTTCGATTTTTTTAAATTTATTCCAATCGGTGAATGATCCATACTTCTTTCCGTACCTGTAATAGTGAAAAATTAAACGGAATTCTTATTTTTTAATTCTTATCAATTAATTTCCATTGCAATATATACTCTATAATTATTTTTTGTCTGAATGATTAAAAGAAATTGAAATAAGTTCAAAAATTTGAATTCTTTTCTATTTATTTTCATCGGTAAACAATTAACGATACCTAAGGGTATTTAATATACTAACATAAGGTCAGATTAAAAGAGAATAATGTCAATCAGTTTTTTAATTACAGTTTTTTATTATTGAACCTCAAATTCATTAGGTTGAATACATAAATAAAGAAGTAAGTCTACCAATTGAATGTCAATCTTTTCATTATTAAAACGTTAAATCAAATTAATTAGATATGAAACATGAAAGCTCTATATATAACAGCTGAGGCTCAAATCGAAAGGTATCAGCTACGATATGTTTCAAGTGTATTTCAGAATTATTTTTAACTTATCCGATAAAAAAAAAGGTACTTAAAATTTGAAAGATTATTTCATTTTCTTATTTGACACTGTATTGTTCACGACATTTCTTTTCATGAATCAAGTGAGTTGTTGTTGTTGTTGTTGTTGTTGTTGTTGTTGTTGTTGTTGTTGTTGTTGTAATTATAATAATTGTTACTTTTGGAAAATACTACCTGTTAATACATGTGTTTTATATAAGCATGTAATTGTGAATAATTTCCTAATTTGTTATTATTTCTTAAAAACTTAAGACATTATAATAATAATACAATTATTTAAATGTTTAGAGCAAACCAGCAGCCATTGATAATGCAAGTACAAAGCTACGAACGAAATTAGATCAGCTACAACGGCAAATTGATGTTAAGAACAAAATAATAATGGTAAAAGATAATGAAATAAACCAGTTGAAGAAAAAATATGATGATGCAATGAATTTGAACAATCAACTGCAACTGCAAGTAATCGATGGACAACGATCAGTCATAGGTAATAAAAATTTTCATGAATAATATTATATTGAAACATGTGAATAAATAATTCAAATACTGTTATCGAAGACGTCATTTAATTTTAATTTACTTGAAGGCATTCAACGCAGTTTTTTAACCTTGAAAAAATATCTGTCGGGTCGTAAGCTGGTTATCCAAACATTATAAAAGTTATTTACAAAAATTGCATAAAAATAGTTTTTCGCTTCTTGTTAGGCATATTTATTAAAAAATTTGATTTGATAGATAACATAAAAACAAAAAACGTAATTTGAAAGATAGCCTTAGCTCAAAAGTTTATCTGTCTATCTATATTTATATATGGGTCATTCCATGCCAAATCACCTGATTTTAAAAATCATATTTTTCGATCCGGTTAAATTTTTTATATGGTTTTGTACATATAAAAAGACACCTCATCCTAAATTTTGAACCCTTAATTTTCAAAAACCTTGAAGATACGAATTTTTCAAAATCGCGAAAAAATAACGATGAGGTAATTTTCAGAAATTTATAACTCCTGATTAAATTATCGTAATTTAATTTTGCAAGTGGCAGTTTTCTTCAGTTTTGAATGTAAGTTTTCGGAAAAAAAATTAGGGAAAGAAATCATACACTAAGAGTCGGATTTTCAAAATTTGCCGGTTTAAGGCTCAAGTGTTGCGTCCTTGCTAGATGAGGTGGTACTCACATAATATGTGTGTGCTTTATTCACCAAAATGTAAAACTAATCATGCTAGGTATAGAAAAAGAGCCTTCATCTGCTTTTTGAGTTAAAAATACTTTGTCATGAAATTTTTGTAGCAACACATCGATAAAGGGTTTCAATTTATATCATTGGCACAGTAGGAAAATATTATTTGTCCATATTTACATTTGAAATTTTAGTAAAAAAATTAAAAAATCTTTAATAAACTCGAATTTTTGATTTAAGAAATTCGAAAAAGTTGCTTAAAAAATCGAAGATATTTGAATCTCCATTTGACAAAAGGCTTGAAAAATTTGTTTGACAGTCTCTTAACTACATTTAAAACTGAAGAAAACAGCCACTTGCAAAATTAAATTACGATAATTGAATCAGGAGTTATAAATTTCTGAAAATGACCTCATCGTTATTTTTTCGCGATTTTCAAAAATTCGTATCTCCAAGGTTTTTGAAAATTAGGGGCTCAAAATTTAGGATTAGGTGTCTTTCTATATGTACAAAGACAAATAAAGAATTCAACCGGATCCAAAATTATGATTTTTAAAAGCAGGTGATTTGGCATGGAATGACCCATATGTAGCATAACGCGCCATATCAGCCGGATTGCTCACCTTAGCTTGCAGCAATCTTAATGAAATTTTGTAGGCTTATTCTATAAATTAATTACGAAGATAAGCTAAATCCACTCGTTACTTTCCGAATTGTTAGTGCTTAAAATTTTTTATTTTAGAAAAATTATAAATTTTGTCAATTATTGCGAAATGATTTTTTTTTTTGTCGTTAAAAATAGCTTTAATATATCGAATTTATGTGAAAGTTTACTTAATTATCATTAATCTGAGCTGTAATTTCTCTACCTTTACTGACTTTTAAACTTATTTCGTGACTTACAAAATTTATAAAAATTCATTAATAACGATGATTTTAGCATTTATCATCTTACAATTTCTCAGCTTCTATTAATTGCAAAATTTGTGAGATTATCTGTGATTCAATCTATTATTCGTGGACTTGAAAACATTGTTTTTTAATTTAGTCAGTGACTAAAAATTCGTCGAATTTTCAATAGATGTGTTTCGCGTCCATATCTGTATTTAAATTATGAATATTCCATTTCAACACGAAATATATTATTAGGTTTATTTCTTAGGACATTTGGACTACAATCTTCGAATAATGAACACGGTTGACAACCAGTAATTTTATTTTTTTTTAATTAATTTAATAAATCTATCTATGTCGGGCTTGGCCGAATGGCACTTTTGATTCAAATATCTTTGAAATGACTCGACCCGATTCAATTTAAAACGCAATTAGATATGTCTCAATTAATAATTTTGAATGTCACCAATGAATTCAAAATCGGTTAATCCGTTCGGGAGATATCGTTAACAAAAAATGTGACAAAGAATGTCTTTCACATTTCTTCAATTTTTTTTAGTTTATGCTGGAGTAAGCACTTTATTAAGCTTGGAAAATTGCGCTGAATTCCGTTGTCTTAGTCAAAATCGGTCAATTTACTCTAAAAATATCGCAATTACAAATTTTTTTTCAACAATATTTTTTGTCTATCTCGAAATTTGAAGGATGGTCTGCAGGGTCAACCTTTACAGAATTTTTTTGTCGAGAACATTTGTTACTAAAATTAAGTTTTTTTTTTCCGATTATTTTACAGATTGTCTAAATAATTTAAAAATCACTGGGCAAGTCACTACTCAACTAAAAATTGGTGACGTACATCCAGATACCAAACTAGTAAGTAAAAAACTTTCTGATTTAACATTAATATTCGAAGTTTAAAATGAGACTGAAGAAAAGTATATGGATCTAACTCAAATCAAATGGATAAGCACGTTTATGAATATAGCAGTAATAGTATATTACAAAATATAAAGTTTAGAAAATCTAAAAGTGCTCGACTCATCACTTGATTCATTCTAAAAATAAATAAATAAATCGCTTGATTCATTCTAAAAATAAAAAAAAATAATTCGTAATATTAAAACAATAAAAATTTCATACTTCAATATTCAGTGGTATTCTTATCAATTGTACAACTATGAATACCCCGCGTAACGCAACAAGAATAATTATTAACAGAAATTATATATGAAATGTACATAGGTATACGAAGTTCATTGTTTTAAATATTTTTGTAATCGAATACAATGAAAAGACACCCACGAAAAAATGATCATGCTCGTTCATGTCTGATCAGGCCTGATCATTTTTTCCCGGGCATTGAGTTAGACAGCTATTTCGATAGATAACCTACAATCCTCATAAAGAATTCATGAAAAAAAAAATTTGACCTAATTATGATTTAAACAATAAAAAAATTGGTTTCTTCATAAGTTAAAATGTTTTTCGGATTCATATATTGATTAACGGGAAAATTTATTGAACTATTGGGATGTTTTTTTTTTTTTCGTTTTCTTTGTGTTAAATTAAATTTACGAAAGTTCAGAATTAATCTGCATTAAACAATCTTAATTGTATAATTTTTACTTTCTTACTCGCACTTTAGTAACTCGCTGTAAATATGTTTTCAGATCAACTTCGGAAAGGACAAGTGGATCACGTCTAATTACTATGAATTATTAAACGGGCTTTCCAAAAATATCGCAATTTATTGAATCAGCAGCACGTTTTAGAATTACTGAACCTGTCTTATTAAATTGTACCGTTACGGAGAAATCATCTAACAGGTCCAAAAATGGAGAAAACAAAAATGAATCCGATAAATTGAAACTTCTAGACCCGGAATTGCTAGCCTACATGAGAGGTAACAATGATGTGTTTTAAACAGCTCCTATTTTTAACTTCCCACTAATAAAATTGGAACTTTTAAAAAATCGGGAAGTTATTGGTTTTACTCCTTTTTTCGAAAATCGACTTCTCATCAGATCTCAACGTTTTGAGATCCTAGGAAGCTTCCCTGAATGTTTGGGCAATGATGTCCGTATGTCTGTCTGTCTGCCTGTGTGTGTGTGTGTGTGTGTGTATCGCGGTTGGCGCCATTCGGAAGGAATTTACCCAACGTAGATTTTGAATACAATTTGGATCGATTCTAACCGGTAGATTTTGAGAAATCTCAAAAAAACTACAAAAAAATTTTTTTTCAAATGTGATTTTCTTGGAATAAATTTTAAACGGCTTTACCGATCGATTCCCGAAAACTAATCAGCTCTTCACATAAAAAAACCGCGCCGATCGCCGCCAGCCCGACCAAAATCGGTTCATTCGTTCGTGAGTTATCGTTGTCGAAAAAAAAAAAACCCGAAAAACGTGTATTTTCGGAATTACTCTGAAATTGCTAGTTTGATCAATCCAAACTTAAAGATTCTTTGTGAGGCTGAAAAAACTGCGTCGAATGCCGCCAACTACGTACAAATCGGTTGATTCATTCAAAAGTAATTGCGGTTTAAAAATTCAAAAAAAAAGTATTCTACGAAACATCTAGCAGACGTTCGAGCTCGAAGAGCTCAAAACCATAGAAAAGCAATCTCGCTGAGCTCGAAGAGCTCAAAATAACACAAAAATTGTGTTTTTTTCATCACAAACTAATTGTATATCACAGTTTTACTTTTAAATTATCTGACATTGCTTGAATGAGAAAAGTATTATGTAAATTTATAATTATTAAATTAAGTTACATAAATTTTAGTGATAAACGAATTATTCCTATGTCACATGGATATTTCTATCATGTTGATAAAGGAAAAATTCCCATGCTACCATTGGAAAAATCCATATGTATATATATATATACATATATATTCCACATATATAGTCCACAAAATTTTTTGTATTAAGATAATCCCAATTCTTCACCATTTTGCATTTTTTATGGATATTTCACAATTTTTTTAGAACTAAAAAAGTTTTCTGATTAAAGTACGATCGAAATGAGTATTTAAAATATTAAAATACATGAAAATTATGCTTGCCTTAGATCTTAAAATTTTTTTTCTTGCCAAAACATCGAATTTTCGCAATTTTTTGGGGTTTTTTGCAATTTACTCGAAATTGAAGGCTGGACGGCCTAAACTGACTTGAAATTCGTATTCAACGGGTCGGAAAACATGGCCGTAGATAGGTGGTGCCCGGTGTACAGACAATTTTTTTTTTGTGTGCCGGTGTAATTATTTGACATCAGCTCGACCAACGTGGAACGAAGCGATAACAGCTTATTATTTTATTGCTTGCTAGGCCGTATGTCAGCTTCCCGGGTAAAAAAAATTATATTTAATTCTATAGAACCATATATAATCTATATATGATTTCATATAATTTATATATAACTATATGTCATTACATGTGTTCGTTTTTAATATTTGCTCGAGCATAAATATTCAAGTTCTTATCAAGAAAACCTTCGGATATAATCAAAAAGCGACCATTTTAGTAGGGTTTATAATTAATTGGATTTCCCAACAACGAATAAATTTTTAACTCTCGAGCTTGTTCATTATGATTAGTTTCTTCTATCTTACATTTAAGCATTTGTACACCTTGAATAATTTTTAATTTATTAACTTCAAGACTTTCATGTATTTTAATTTAGAGGATTTATTAAAATTTAACCAATTAAATAATTGTCTTCGAATAAATTAATTTATTAATAGTCAATAAATCTTTCTATCAGTGTATATTGATAATAAATAATTTACAAACAAAATAAAAAATTTCGTTCATTACGCATCGATCATGTGTACGATTTGCATTACTTGTAGTTGTTAAAAGCCCTATTATACAATTAAGTCTCATAGGTAAACAGGTAAAGAATTAGTCTTTCAAGCGTCAGGTCCCAGGTTCGGTTCCCGGGCGTGACGGTTTTTTTTTCTATGGAAATAATTCTATATAATTCTATGCAATTATATATAGTTATATACAATTATGTAGGGCCATTTTTCATATATAATTATATATGGTATTATATCTAATTATATATAACTTTTTTTACCCGGGTTGCTTAAATTAAATTTAATTTTGTGATAATTTCTAATGCTGGTTTGCGGTTACAGGCTATATAAATATTCAGGGAGCGAGTGATAGTGACCACAGTTTTGCCGCCAAGTTGAGAATACCTCACCAAGGAAAATTTACACCAGTATCCGAAGACGAGGAGTTGCAGCTTGTCGAGGAAGCGCTGATAAAAATTATAAGAAACTCCAGATACAAATAACGAGTTAATTATTCTTCGGGACTGCGGTATCACAGCCAGGCCTCATGTCGGCTGAAGGTCACCGCCATTTCGTGCTCGTTCACAATCGTTAAGAATTAAGATTAAATTTAGAATTAAAACTTAGAATTAAGCCAGTAAAAATGAAGTTGAGTAAATCGACAAACTGAATTATTTAAGACAAAACGGATTTAACATTAAAAAATTAATCCAATAACATTTTCAGTGATTTTTCACGATAAAATTAAAACTAGAGTCAGAAAATCATCATTAGAATGATTAATTAAATAATTAGCTTAAAATTACAAATTCAGACACTTGTCAATTTTTTGTCCAAAAATAACTAACATAAAAACTAACGGCCTTGAGAGAGAGTCGACCGTTTGACCACGCATTAAATTTAGTAGAAAACCTTCTCAAGGTCAAAACTAAAATCTCTCTGTGTAAACTACAATATCTTTTGTCGAAATTTCACATTTAAAAAGAAAATAAAACTTCGTTAAATTTACAACGTACGAATGGATTTAATAAAATAATTTGGATTAAATGAAAATGATTTAGGCAATATTAAGATTACTCAATTATCGGAATTTAATTAATTAACTTCGACTAAAACAAATGGATTAAGATTTATTTAATGAATTCTCGGACTCGACAAAATTAGGATTAATTCAAGGTAAAAAGAACTCTTGGAATTAAATAATTATTGTTGTTGTAATATTAAGAACACGGCAGTAATTTAGTAAATAGGGAAATTATAATTAGGAATTAAGGAACGTTAATTAGGAAATAAGAATGGAATTATTTTATTAGTTGGAAATAATTTATTGTATTATTGTTATTATTAGAAATTATAAATAGTGTGGTTATGTGTGCGTAAAGAGTCTACCTCGGTTTCATGGTATACTCCTCTGGCTTCGGGGTAGATCTCTTAGAATAACGTGAGGTTCCGTGGGACAGCGTGTGTAGTAAGGTGAGGGTCCAGCACAGCGACGTGAGGGTCAGCTAGACAGCGCGAAATATAACCGAATAAGAGTTGTGTGTGAGTGAGATTATCCTATGAATTTCTATTAATTGTTGTAAGGCCTTATTTCAATTGTAAAAAGCATGAGATAAATATATAATTTTATAAAACGAATTTCTGTGTTTAAATTTTGGTTCCTTTCAGCAATCTCTCACGATCCTGATCTATTACTCCATGTTCTGGTCCAGTTCTGGATACTGAGTCCAAAAATCTTACGTCCATAAATCACCCACTTAACCCCTCCTCTTGTTGTTTTCTGAACAAAGGTGCGAGAAAGACTGGATCGGAACCGCGTTAGCATTACGTCAACCCAGTTAATGTTTCGTCTTACGATGCCTGCTTCTGGTTATTTGTCCCTTTTTGCGGTTTTTTCTTTTAAAAAGCACTGCGCGTAGGCTACGATAGCTGAAAAGTTATCTTCGTTTTTTAGCATGCCGGTTACCAAGCTTTCCGGGGAGACCGTGGTGCCAATAGTTTCTTCGGTGCTGCTTCTTTAATCCTTCCACCGCACACACTCGAAGAAAGTGTGTTCGGCGTCGTCGATTTGGTCCGGACCAAATTTGTTTTGTAAGAAATTGAAAAAAATTTTTTTGCCATAACGTTGCAGGTTGCTGTTTTTGTAATTTTTGTATGTTCTTGAGAAAAATTTGAACGAAAAAAAAATGATTTATAACAAATTGTTAAATGAATAAATTAATAAATTGTTGACAAGCAAAAATTTTTTTTTCCATTATATTTAGAAATGCAAATTATGATTTATAAAAACTGATTCCTCAATAATTTATTTAAATAACCAAAATATAAAAAAAAGCGATTGTAAACAATAAGATATTGTTTTTAAGAGAAAAAAAATTTTTTTTTAATCATTGCTTTCTTACGGTAACAATATGGTGCAAAAAAATTTTTTCAAAAATATTGAATCAATCCGTTTGTTAATAAAAAATTTATAAACAAATGGCATGCAAAAATTTGAGAGGTAATGATATAATGCCTAACAAGAATATGAAATCAGTAATAGCTTTAAATTAGAAAAAAAGTTATTTAACATACATTATTCAAATTTTAAATCCTTTTGTTACTTCAAAAATTAATAATTAATTTAATAAAAATATTTTACAAACTTTCATAACGTCATCTTATTGAGTAAGTTTATAAAAAGGGCTCCAAGAGACAAAAGATTTTTATAGATTAATTATTTGAACTTTTATACCGCTTTTTGCGGCAACTCAAACCCGTAAAAAAATGTTAATTGACAATTGAATAACTTTTTGAAAAATGGTGATACAACTATTGTTACCGCGGAATCATTTTTTGAAGTGTCTAGATGATACCAGAATCTTTTCAAATTTTATCATTAATTTTTAATCGCATAAAAAAAATTATTCAAAAACTACGCTCACTAAAGTGCCTGCGCATGCATGCTTCGACTGCCGCATGAAAACCGATTTTCAACGTTAGAGCTACAATTACGGGAGTCGAGAACTTTTGTACAAAAATTTTCTGCTCTTTCAAAAACTTTTTAATATTTGAGCTATCACTTATACTTTTTGCCAAAAAGCTGAACGATGTTATTCCGGATCGTTTTAGCCATCATATATTTTTAGGAGACCGAGAACTATTTTTCGCAGGAAATCAACTTCTCGACTAGACTACCCTAACTTTTGAACATCTTAACCGATTTCAATAAAATTGGTGGTGATGAAAAGACTTCTTTAAACTTAGATTTTCAATGCTACTTAGACCGGATTCAAACCAGTAGATTTTGAGAATAAAATCTCAAAAAAAGATTTTGTTGAAAGAACTTTTAAACTAATGTATCGATCAATTCTAAAATCCAATCAGCTCTTAAACTTGTAAAATGACGCCAATTGCTACACACTTAAAATCGGTAGATGCGTTAAAGAAAAATTTTCAAAAAATCTGGAAAACGGTTGACCATGCAGGCCACTCCTGGAGTTTCCTGCTATTAACGATCTTAAAACGCTCGAGAATTTATCTCTTTCGAAGCTCTGAGCTCTTCGAACTCGAAAATCTGATCGTTGTTGAAGTATTACTGAGATATGTAATTTCTAAAAATTCCATAAATAATATATTACATACCTAGGCCAGTAAAATAAGAAAAGTCTCAGATCACATGTAATTGTTGGCTGAGGCGAAGCCGAGGTTGACAAACATGCGGTCTGAGGTTTTACTTTTTACTGGTTAAGGTGTGTATGCTATTTTTCTGCTCGACGTAGCCGGAATGTGGCAACTTCGTTTAGCGCAACGGCTAGAAAGTTGCTACTTTTTAAAAAAGTATGTTTTCAACAACCACTAGATTCTCGAGCTCGAAAAAGTCGTGGTTTTGAAATATAAGAGCTCAAATCTTTGGAATAGATAGTTTTTGAAGCGTTTTGAGTTCGTATATAGCGGAAAGTTCCAGGAATGGCCTGCAGGGTCATCCTTTTTTCAAATTTTTTTTCGTAAGATACTACTGATTACTGTGCAAAGTGTCAATTAGTAAAACTTTTTTTCTCTCTGTCAGCACAGCTATTTTCAATTATTATTTTCATCAAAATAATAGATACAGTAATTACCATCCTTCGAAATGTATTCATTGGTCTTCTCAGAGTGTCGCTTATCCGCTGAGCAGGTGGCTTCTTCGGGTTACTTGACGGTGTATGAACTGCACAACATTTAATGAAAAGTCCCATGAAGATGATAAAAGCAATACTCATTAGTAATACTGCCCACCAAAATTCCTGAAATGGATGAATCATAGAACTAATAAAAATCATTCGAAAGTAATCTTTTGACTTCACTTTAAATTATTCAATTACTTTTCAGTGAATATATTAAATTAAAGTCATAAAACTTCATTTTTTTTGTTTATCAAGTAATAAGTTGTCAAATGTTTATTTTGTTATTAATTTATGTATTCAACCATAGTCCAAATTTTCAATGATTCGATCAAAATTTTGAAGAAATTTCAAATAAACAGAACTTTTTTGAACGTGGCAAACCGTTCTTTATTCAAATCGTTATCGAATTACAGCTCTTTATCTGGTTAATTTAATAATTCAACAGCCTCTGCAGCAAGTTTACTATCGCAATAAATTCATGCCTTATATACTTAGTGTAATGATTTTTGTAGAACTAGTTTTCATGTGCTTGTTATAAACTAAATCTCAACGCTAGCGGTTTTGCAAGTGCCGAAAAAATGTCGCAGTTATACAGTAGGGTAAAAGTCCCAATTATTGACAAGGGTCTAAATATTGACACCTTAAGTTATTTTTAAATATATTTAATTATCTGTAAAAAAGATTAACTATCATACAAATTTCTATTAATTTCTAATTTATTAGAAAATTACTGTCCAAAATATTAAATATTAATTATTGAAAAAACAATTTGGAAAACGGTTGACCCTAAAAGCCATTCCTTCAACTTCCCGCTAATTCCATATCTAAGTGCTTAAAATTGCACTTTTATGATGCCTTTGAGCTCTTCGAGCTCAAAAATATAATTAATGTGTTATTTTGAGCTCCCCGAGCTCAAAGATATAGCTTTTCTATGCTTTTGAGCTCTTCCAGCTCAAAAGTCTAATAGAAGTTTTATAAGACACTATTTTTACACGCTTTATATTAGCTTCACTTGTATGTATGTTTGTATGTTTGTATGTTTGTATGTTTGTATGTTTGTATGTTTGTAACCGACTTCTTTTGTATGTTTGTATGTTTGTATGTTTGTATGTTTGTATGTTTGTATGTTTGTATGTTTGTATGTTTGTAACCGACTTCTTTGGGCGCGATTTTGACGCACTTTAAACGGCCAGATTTCGTTCAAACTTTGTAGATTTATCGAGGACCGATGACAATACACTAATTTGATAAAATTATTCCATTTTTCAATTTGCAAAATAAAATTTTTGTTAATTTATATAATTTTTATCTATAGTCGATAAGGCAAAAATTTTAATTTTGATTTTTTTACAAATTTCTCTATAATTGATAAAGCAGGAATTTTAATTTCCAACCATTATTTTTAGTCGATTTATCTAATGTTAACGAATTTTCGAACACCAAAGAGAATTTTTAATTCAACAAAGCATATAATAGTTTTAAAAAACTCAAAAAAAATTTTTTTATAAATAAACAAAACTAAAAAGTATAAAATAAATAATAGTTTAAAAAAACTAAAAAACACGCTTTTTATAGAAAACCGAACTAAAAAAATCGAAAATAAGTTTTAATAAATTTAAATTAAGAATAGTGTTGAAAATTTTAAGAAATATAAATTAATAATAGTGTGAATAAAATAAAAATTATTTCATTTTAAAAAAAGCGTGGGGTGCTTTTTAAGATATTATCAAATTGATAATCATTCTACTCATATCTGTCAAAAAAATATTTATAACTATTGACACTATGCACCCCACGCTTTTTTTAAAATGAAATAATTTTTATTTTATTCACACTATTATTAATTTATATTTCTTAAAATTTTTAACACTATTCTTAATTTAAATTTATTAAAACTTATTTTCTATTTTTTAAGTTCGGTTTTCTATAAAAAGCGTGTTTTTTAGTTTTTTTAAACTATAATTTATTTTCTATTTTTTAGTATGGTTTATTTATAAAAGCGTGATTCTTTAGTTTTTTTTAAACTATTATATTTTGAATTTTCAAACTGCAATAACTTTTGAATGAATGAACCGATTTTCAAGCGGTTGGCGGTATTCAATACAGATTTTTATGTCTCATAGAGAATCTTTGAGTTTGGATTAATCGAACTAAAAATTTCGGAGTACTTCCGGAAACCGATACAAAGTAGCAATTTGAACGTTCTAGATCTAGGTCCGGTGGGCACACAGACGTTTTCCTCTTTAAAAGACCCAGTCTTCGGAAATCATCCCATATAAGTTTAGGGAGCTTAGCAACCACAATTCTCGATTCCAAAAAAGCTTTTTTCGCCGACAAAATTCTTTGCTTGACCAACCTGCGGACGTTGGAGTATTCAGTGTACGCATACCCTGTTCTCTTGAATATTCTATATAATTTATTTCTCCTATGCTGCAGTTCACGAATATCTTCATTAAACCACGGTGATGGTGGTCGCGTAGCCTTAACTAAGTGAACCGGAGCTATAGTATCCAAGGTATGAAAGATCGCTCTATTTAAATTAGCAATTAATTCATCAGCTGAAAGATTATAATCCGTACCCGGTAGTGGATAGTTAGCTAAACATCTCTCGATGGATTTACTGTCTAATAACTTCCAATTTCGGCACAGCAATGTCCTCAATTCCTGTTTAGGCACTGTAAAGTCCACTGACACTGAGATGATATCTTGTCCCGATAAAAATGGCTCCAGCGGTTGAAAACTATCAATTACCACAGACTGGTCATTTACGATGCAATGATCAATCCACGTTTGCGATGACGATGTGTGATGAGTGGCCCCAAACGGCACAATATATAGATCATAGGCGTCACAGAAATCTCTGAGACATTTTGACGCAAAGCTATGCAGGAACATATTAATATTCAGATTACCAACAATTATGATACTATTGTACAACGGCATTGTACAACACTTTCTTTCTTTCCACATACCAGAGTTCAACTATCATATACTCCAGGCTACCATCAGTAAGATTTTCGGAATAGTTAACAATTCGCGAAGAGAGCGTATTTCGAACATGAATTGCCACTCCACCGCCGTGCCTACGTGCACGATCATTTCTGTGCACATGAAACGATAGTAAATTAATCTAAGCATCAACAACGTTCGAAGTAAGCCACGTTTCAGATACAGCAATAGCATCATAATTATTAGATCTAACAAACTCACTAAATTCATCAAAGTATGATATCAGAGATTGAGCATTTAAATGACACACATTGAGGTTATGACACACGCGCTGCTTAGCCAATGATTTGAGTTGCGAGGAGTCAACGTTTACGCGTTATCCTGATAGGCCCTGAATGTTGTCCAGGTCCATCGACGGATAAATTTATATTGGTTCAGTCCCAGCCTTCAGACGTACACACACGCAGGAGTTCATTATCGAGACGTTTTTCTTTGGAATCGATGGAAACTTTTTTCGAATCGTCTGTCTCGACTTATAAAGAGAAGGCGGATGCCTCCGATTAACATAGATCGACAAATTAGGAAAACCAGGACAGATGATATTCGCTATTATGTTACGAAGATTCTTTTTAGTTGCTATGAAGTTCCCAGCTAATTGCGGCGGCTTGCATTTCACTAGAATATCACGTATTCGAGCAGCGCTCAGATATCTACCAATTCTTTCTACATATTGAAAATAGTCCCGTTAGAGATCAGGGACCCCGAGCACCGAGACAAGCCGAACTGAAAATTGCAATAAGTCTTCCGAATCAGCCTCAGGAATACCAGAAACAATCAATTCATCACTTAACAGCTTCGTTTCCAGAACCAGCTCACGAATTTCAAGAGCTAAGCTTGTTGAACCTTTGGCCATATTATTTACACGCTTTGCAATTTGTTCAACAAGCGCATCACCAGCAGATGAGTCAATAGTAGGCAGACGCTGAGATTCCAAATTAGAGACTCTGGTTTCCAATTTTTTACAACAATCCTAAATTCCATCAACACGCGCGATGAGTCCTGTTTGATGTCGGTACAAAGGAGATTGACTAGATTGCTCTCATGAGTATATTCAAACTTAAAACATCTATACTTAATATTTAACATGGGTCATTCTCATGGCAACTTCTATTATCGTTCTTATGAACGCGATGTCAAATGGCTGCTGCACATGCGCACCATGACTTAGCGGGAAGAAGACCGGCCGGCTCGGGGCACGAGGCCCGGGGGACGCCATGTGCAAGTCAGTTGTACTGGAACCTGTGACTAGTGCAATATACCTGCTATCTCTCTGACATAGAAATTATTCCATTGTGTTTTATTGTTTGCTAAAATAATTAATTATTAGCTAATTATCATCTCTCGTGATTAATTAAATTCATTTATTCGACATTTGCGCATTATATTAAATTCAACGTAAATTCTTGGTCAAATATTTAAGACGCAAATACAAATTACGTCGTACTTGGTGTTTAGCATCCGACAAAGACAAATTGTCTTTGTCGGATGATAAATTAGACGCAGTAAAATATCATTATTCAAGTTCGTTAAGAATCTTCAATTCAGCTTTAATATTTAATAATAACTTTACTTCAGTTTTTTAATATTTAATTATAATTAAAGTTATTGTTGTTTAATTATATTTTGCAAAGATTTAATTGAATTTAATCAGTAGTAATTATTAATTTAACTTCATTTAGTGTACTTTATTGAACTAATTATAATCGTTTATTTATCAAATCAATTTAATATTTTTCAAGAAACAAAGTGCATTAATAATTTCACATATTAAATAAGTTTATTTAATTTTTCGAAAATAATTTTAATTGAATAGTAAATTCTCGCGTCAATTAGAAAAAATATATTCAATTACTAATTTAAACAGATATTCAAATCATTTTAATTATAAAAATAAATCAGATCCTAAAGGATCAATTTAAATATCATACAACTCGATCCTCTCGGATCAAATACACACTTGATCCCAGTGATCAAGTCACTACTTGAAACTACAGGTCATCTCAGACCATGACAAACATACAGTCAATTCTCTTTCCTCGCGGTCTTGAAACCACAATAAATCCACCGTGGATCCACCGTGGTTTCACCGTGGATCCACGGTGGTTTCACCGTGGAACCACGGTGGATAAATGTCGCGAAACCACGGTGGATTCACGATGGATCCACGGTGAAACCACGGTGGATCCACGGTGGATTTATTGTGGTTTCAAGACCGCGAGGAAAGAGAATTGACTGTATGTTTGTCATGGTCTGAGATGACCTGTAGTTTCAAGTAGTGACTTGATCACTGGGATCAAGTGTGTATTTGATCCGAGAGGATCGAGTTGTATGATATTTAAATTGATCCTTTAGGATCTGATTTATTTTTATAATTAAAATGATTTGAATATCTGTTTAAATTAGTAATTGAATATATTTTTTCTAATTGACGCGAGAATTTACTATTCAATTAAAATTATTTTCGAAAAATTAAATAAACTTATTTAATATGTGAAATTATTAATGCACTTTGTTTCTTGAAAAATATTAAATTGATTTGATAAATAAACGATTATAATTAGTTCAATAAAGTACACTAAATGAAGTTAAATTAATAATTACTACTGATTAAATTCAATTAAATCTTTGCAAAATATAATTAAACAACAATAACTTTAATTATAATTAAATATTAAAAAACTGAAGTAAAGTTATTATTAAATATTAAAGCTGAATTGAAGATTCTTAACGAACTTGAATAATGATATTTTACTGTTGCGTCAAAAATCATAGTTAAAAATCATCGTTTTGGCATAGAATATCAAAAACTTTATGCTTAAGCTGATATTTTCAATAAAAGTTGTACATTTAAAATTACTAAGGGGATAGAAATTGATGCGTCATACGGAACAAATTAATTTTAAAAATAGAACTAAAAAAAAATCAGACATGAGCAAGCATGAACAGGTCTGATCAGGTCTAATTTCAGGCCTGATCAGGTCCAATTTCAGGCCTGATCATACATGAACAGGCATGGTCAGGTCTGATCATTTTTTTCCGGGATGAACAGGCCTGAGGTATTTAACGCTTCAGATATGAATAGGCATGGACAGGCCTGGTCAGGCCTGAACGTATTTAAAACTTCGGACATGAACAGGCATGGACAGGAAAAACCACGGAAAAACCACGGTGAATCCACAATGGGTCTACTGTGGATCTACTGTGGATTCACCGTGGATCCACCGTGGATACACTGTGGATCAACTGTGGTGAAATGTCACGAAACCACGGTGGATCCACAGTGGTTCCACGGTGTGTCCACGATGTGGTGGTTTCACCGAGGATCCACGGTGGTTGCAGGACCGCGAGGGATTTCAATTATAAACACACGATCTCTTCTGATCACAATCATACATTAGATCTTTCTATATATTTAACGGTTGACGGTTAACCTCAATAACCTAACGGCGGCTGAGATCAATTCTCACCCCCCATTGCACACCAGTGCAATTATCACACACATACACATCAACACACATATATACATATACATTTCTTAACTATATCATCTTCGAGGAATTTGTCTCTAGCAATTGCTAGATTTTTCTCCCATTGGGGAATAAATTATTCATAATTATTCACCCCAACACCGAGTCTTTTATTTTAGATAGATAGATCCTGAACCAATTCCTAAACAATCAACTATATATAGAAGAATTACGGAAATTCTCCTTATTGGAGAGTTTGCGACAAAACAAGTCCTGTCATTTGATCACTCATAGAAAATACTTTCTCATTGACACTAGCTAGTTAGCTCAATTTCTTATTAATTTCTTCAAGAACCGAATTAGATGCCTGAGATGTGCTAACACTAGGTGCCTGACTCAGCTGACAGATTGGACATCTAACAGCTATGAAACTCTTGACTTCATTTCTTGAAGGTAAACAGCAACGGACTTTTACACACATCTGATGAAATCTGTGTTTACATTCTGCACCTGTCATTTTACCAAGAGTCGAATCACTGATTTGCCGACAGCAGAGGCCACAGTACTCAGGTTTATCTCCAGGCATGGTAAAGCCAATTCACCGGATGGTATAAATAGTGAAGATAATGTGTTTATCTATAGATTATAGCTATTCGAATTATCTTGATCGAACCTCAAAATACGTAGTCAATAAACTTGAATTAATTATTTACAGCGATTCTACAACGAATAAACTAAATGTTATTAATTTTATGGAAGAGCACAGAAAACTGAACTAAACCAAACTATTAAATGAAATTCCACTTAAACGTTAGCGATAATAATTGTAATTTTAGGAGGAGGAAAATTTTACTCGTGTACTCACTATACACTGTCGTATGCTTTATAATTGAATGCTTTATGATATTCAAATAATGGGTGTCAATAACTAGTTGATAATTTTTAAGTTGAATCTCACGTTGACAGCCATTCGACAGCGCTATAACGCCTTTTTTAACTTCCCGCTAAGAAAAATTGAAAATTGAAGCATCCCTGACTAATCCCGCAATTGTGTCCGTGCGGCTGTGTGTGTGTGTGTGTGTGTGTGTGTGTGTGTGTGTGTGTGTGTGTGTGTGTGTGTGTGTGTAAGTATGTAACCCTCTTATAACTTTTGAACGGCTTGATCGATTCCATCGCGGTTGGCGCCATTTGAAAGGGCTTGACCAAACTCAGATTGACGTGAAAATTGGTTCACTTATTCAAAAGTTATTGCGGTTTGAAAATTTAAAATATAGTGTTTTATCAAGCTTCTATTAGATTTTGGAGCTTAGAGAGCTCAAAATGACTCGAAAATTATATTTTAGAGCTCGAAGAGCCCAAAAACCTAAAAAGTGAAATTTTGAAAGCTTGAGTTTGCAATAAGCGGGAAGTTGCAGGGTCAACCGTTTTCCTTATTTTTTTCACTACAAATGGAACTTGGTTCCATCTAAGATGGTAACTAGTTAAATCTTGCTGTTCCGAGTACTTTAATAACTTTCATTTAAGTGTATAGTTCGTACTTCTTAAATAATTTTTATTATCGTTAATGATTTAAACAGAAAAAGATGTTAGTTCTTACCGTCACCCATTGAGCTACAGTTAAGAGAGTCTCTTTATTAAAAAGAAGATTTTTTAATCGAGCCAGTGGACCTTCAGCATCAACAGCACGACATTTAAGAAATACATCACAGTAGCCTTGAAAGTTATCACAGGGAGAGCCTGGGCGAAGGCTAATACCACCTTCAGGTAAGCCAAATTCTTGTGCAAATTCACTTGTACTTCGACAAGTTGCTGTATCAGTACCATTTTGGCAAGCTAATTCACATAACTTACGCTTATCAATGTTAGGAATAATGTTACTAGTTAGGAAACATTCTGTTAGATTCCATATTAAACAGATTGATCCAGTGCATTCTCCGTTGATGCAGAGCTTTAAAAATAAAATAAAATTTATTCAAGGTACCATTAAACAAAGACATTCTTAATTAAAAGTTACCTGTGTTCCTTCATTGCACAATGTCTTATTTGCCCTAGGTAAAGAAGGGGGACACTCTGACATCATACCATTGCATGTCGAATTGTAACTGCATTCTGATTCAACTTTGCATTCCATCCTGGCAGCTAGTGGAACAAACTGACAAGTTTCACTTGAACAGCAAGGACCTTGACTTGGGCTAAAAAATAAAGTACTATTATCTTACCGAATTTATAGCGACAATTTTAGAGATAGCAATTCAATTTTTATGAGTATTAAAAAATATTTACTTCAAGAAACTCTAAAAACATACTAAGCCTAGTTGACTCGTATTTTTTTCACCAATTTACCAATGAACTTTTATCAATACAGTTATCAGTCCAACTCGTAAATAAGTGGTGAAAATAAATTAACGAATTGAATAATAAAAAATACATAGATAGAAGGATAATAAAGGTTTTCGTGATGTGACGTTCTGGCAAAAATTTAAACTGTAAATCGATAATTTATTTTAAAATTAATAAATGATTTTCTTGGAATTACATTTCAAAGGAGATTCGTTGCTTTATTGCTAAATTGGCAACGCGGAAACGGAAATTTTAGATGTTAAGAAGTCATCGCGGCCCGCGAAACGTTAATGTACCTACGTCAGCATGGGATCCGGGCCTCGACGACATTCCCGAGATGTAACCTGAGCCCAACAATTGCTGCCACTGATCATTTGTATGATTAAATAATTAACTAAGTCAGTCGACCGGGAGAGCTCTTCGAGCTCGGACCTTGTCCACCAGCTCCTATCTAACCTTTTTCTTATCATTAAATTTTTATTTTTCAATGTTAATCTTGACTAATTACTTCTTATAGGGGTGAGCGCTTTTTAGCGTTCCACCCTATTTCTATCGATCAGCTACGCGGCCGGCCCCTTTCAATTTGAATAAATTTTGGTCAGAAGCTTTCTTCTATCATATATCGAATTTCTGCCAAAGAAAAAAAAATTTTTTTTCAAAAAATGTGCATATTGAAAATTTTATGCTTTTATCA
>JZSA01006918.1:0-63516 GCA_000956155.1 Cotesia vestalis | reverse complement strand
TGTGTGTGTGTGTGTGTGTGTGTGTGTGAGCTGCAGGTAGACTTGGTTTATCTTTGACTGCAATGGGCGAGCCTGAGATGTTGACCAAAGAATTTTTCCTTTCACATAAAATTTTTTTACACCATAATAAACAATATTTTTGCTATTACTAAACGAAATTCTCAAAAAAGGATTTTTGGACCACCCTAATATACACGGACGAATTTGTTTTAATATTTTGAATTGTTTTTGCCTTCGATACAACCGATTACCGCTGATCAAAAAACATATTTGGCAGCATCCATTATTTGCGTAAGTTTTTTAGGGGGACGAGGAGCTCGAGGTAATCCTCAACCAATCTCACGTGAAAGATAGGGTGGCCAATATCGTGTAATTTTTTTTCGCAATGAAAAATGTAAAATTACAAGAAAACTGAGTTAAATTAAATGAAAAACATTGCTCCACTGCAGTATGGCAAAACCAAATATCATAATATTTATCGCAGTTTGATTATGCACACTAATATGAGAATTTGTTTACTATTACTACATTCATTTGTTTGGAATCAATTGATTTAATATTTAATATTGACAAATATTTCTGGACATTTAATATATATTTTTCGACTATTAATGAATATTCATTAATTTTTAACAAATACTTTTTAACTGTTAATTAATTTTTTTTGGAATAAGTATTTCTTGTTCACATACACTGAAAGACATTTTTAACTTCCCACTAAGAAAATTGAAAATTTTCCAAAATCGGGAAGTTATTGGTTTTGCCACGTTTTTCGAAAATCGAGTTCATATCAGATCTCGACGTTTTGAGGTCCTAGCAAGCTTCCCTGATCTGATGAAAACTCGATTTTTGCAAAACGGGATGCGTTTGGAAAAAATCGAGTTTTCATCAGATCTCAACGTTTTGAGGTCCTAGAAAGCTTCCCTGACTACACCTGCGATGTTTTCACTATGTCTGTAAGTATGTGTGTGTGAGTGTGTGTGTATATATGTATGTAAGTATGTGACCCGCTTATAACTTTTGAAAGGCTTGACCGAATCGAACAAAACTAGTAGTGTTCCAAAGAGCATCATCAAACTTAGATTTCCTAAAAATTTGAACCGATTCGGACCAGTAGATTTGGAGAAAACTCAAAAAAACCTCAAAAAACTACGAAAAATTTCGTTTTCAGATGTAGTTTTTTTGGAATAACTTCGAAACGGCTGTATAAATCGATTTCAAAAACTTGTCAGCTTTCAGCCTTGTAAAACCACGTCGATTGCCGCTAATACGGTCAAAATTGGTTGATTCGTTCGATAGATATCGTGAACGAAAGAAAACCGAAAAAAGTGGTTTTTCGGAATTACTCCGAAATTTCTCGTTCGATCAATTCAAACTGAAAGATTCTTCATGATGCTTAAAAAACTTAATTGAATACCGCGTGAATCGCGTGAAAATCGGTTCATCCATTCAAAAGTTATTGCAGTTTGAAATTTCAAAAAATAGTGTTTCAATAAACTTTCATCAGACTTTTGAGCTCGGAGTGCTTATAAGCATAGAACAGCTATCTTATTGAGCTCGAAGAGCTCAAAAAATGAATGTTTACATTTTTGAGCGTTTAAGTATGAAATTCGCGAGAAGTTGCAGGGATGGCCTTTAGGGTCAGCCGTTTTCCAAATTTTTTCGTATGATACCTTACAACGAATCAACCGATCGAAACGAGTGACACAGCGTTCGATAATATTCTTTATGACTTCAAGCCAATTAGATTTTGAAGTCTATCAAAAATATTCAAAAAATAAAAGCTAAGAAAAATTTTTGTTAAGTTTTTTCTAAATAACTTTCAAAATATTTTACTGATCAACTCAAGTCATTATAGACATTTTATTGTAATTGAAAAACTCCGTCAAAAGACGCGAAGTAAACCCAAGCAAAAGAACGCAATCAAAAGTTATAGCCATTCAAAAATTTCCAAATAATTGTTTGTTTTCTATAATTTCCAAATTTTTGAGCTCAAAGATTGACCAATTAAAAAACTTTCGAGTATTTTTAACTCGAAAACAGCGGGAAATTTCAGGGGTGGCCTGCAGCTTAACCGCTTTGCGAATTTTCTTTTAAATTAATTTTAAAACAACTCGGATTCAAAAAAAAATCCTGATTTGGAAAACGTCTTAATATATGTGTGTTACAAGTTTCTTGAAAAATTTAGATATTTAAGTACTTCCAGAGAGCTTTTTCAAAATTTTTTATGGTCATAAAATGGTTTTGAAAAAAAATTTTTTTCTCAATTGGTGCTGAACAATATCATACACTTCAATTTCCTGTAGTTTCATTCCCACTTAAATATCCCTAACCAAAAATTACCTTTATCGGATGAGGGCTTACGGTGTTATAATATGTACGCATTTATATAATACATACCTGTAAAGCAGTTTCGTTTTTGATTTACTTCCATAGCATCGAGAACATTACTGATGTTTCCAATGCTACATTTGGAGAATTTACTATTATTTGGTCGATCACCACTAGTAGCTGAAGCAAACATTATATAATTGCCATGTAATCCACCTGGTCTACACTCTGGAGGAAAGTCATGCTATAAAAATACAGCAAATGAATTATACAATTAATCACTATGGAAAAATGTTCAGCAAAGATAAAAGACCTATTAAAGAAAACAAAAAAAGATGATGACCCTCATAAAATTAATAAGGACTAATCCTTTGATTAGTATAAACCGTATGAGCAATTTAATTGGAAGAAAATATTTGACAAATTATGTTTTACTGCAAAAGTTTGATCTTGTTGATTTTGTACAAACTTGATTGAAACTTTTTAACTACTCGCGACGAATAACGATGATTTTTCTTAATCAAGAGACTATAGTTTTTAGTTAGATTTCCGAAAATCAAATTACAATGAAATCTTAATATTTTGAGGTCCAAGAGAGTTATTCTGACTCAAGGAAAAATTTAACACTATTGAACAGCTGTACGAACATTAAACGTGGTTTTTACAGATCGAATATACTTACAAAGTAAAAAATTTTTCGTAATTTCGTAAAAGGTTAAAATTTTTGTGTTAAATTTTAATATTTTCGTGTGTTGATGCACCTCAATCCCTTGTGTTTTTTGATCAATCCGTTTTTCAACAAACATAAATGTTAATCGATACTCAAGTCACATTTTTTAAATCGTAAGTAATCATGTTGTGCCCTTTTAACATGGTCTTTGGGTGTATTTATGCCCGAAAATAGATCAACACAAACGAGATATTATTGTTTGAGATATGATTGCCGAGATATATTTGCCAAGACATTATAGGCTGAGAAATTGTGAGAGGTCGCCGTGTTAACGCTGCTCGTTACGTCTAGGCTAGACGATCTAGCGGGAAATGCGTGCTTTAGCTATAGTAAATTTAGTAGAATTTAGAAGAAAGTTTGTGTTCCGTTGATTTTTTCAGAATATGTTTTTATTAAACATTGTTTTGAAAATTAAGCACAACAATGCATTGATAACAATTTTTCTAATTGTCTTGAAAAAAATTCCTATCATACAACTTTACAAGGTTATTCGAACTTTTAATGTACTTATCCTTAGTAGGGTTTTAGTTTCTTTTTAGTCTACAAGTGTTTGAAAAATTAATTATATGATTCTAATATGACATTTATTCTTTGATAGATGTGTTTTTTGTTATAGACATGTATACATAAATTTAATTATACATGTAAATGATTTTTATTATTATTCTCTTTTGAGGCCTCAACAAAATCAATAGAAATCTTGATACAAACAATATATTTTCTACTACATCTAAAAATAATAACATTATACAAAATAATGACTACTTACTGGTGATCCAAAATTATGACCGATTTCATGAGCCAATGTTAATTGAGATACTTTTGGTGGAACGCGACTATTATAATTAACAAAAGTTATGATTCCTGTATTCAAAGATCTTTTAGTAGATTGATACATTCCTTCGATAGTTTCAGTGTATGTTTTGTATTTTTCACAAATTCCTCCGGATGCCCCAGATGCAGAAGCTACCCACGCAAGTCCAAGTGTGCCACCAGTAAAATCTCTAAAATCAGTGATTGAACTAGTTAATAAATTTTCGTCATCATTGTTTCAAAGTGAGTTCATCCAAAATAAGCTATGCTTACCTGTACGTAAAAACATATGCAAGACAAAAATCTTCATGATTTCCTAATGAATGTTGATTTAGAAAGTTGCTTACATCAATATTTTCCATACAAAATACATTAGGTTTGGAATCAAACGGATGTGAACATGCAGTATCGTTATCAATCTGTAAAAAAATATATATATTAAACAGTTCACCCCCTACAGACCATCCTTACAATTTTCTACTAATTTTAAACGAAAAGTGCTTCAAATTTCTCACGTTATTATGTTTTTAAGCACCTCGAGCTAAAAAATATAATTACGCGGCTATTCCAAGCACTCTAAGCTCCATAATAGAACTATTATACACTTTTGAGTTCTTCGAGCTCAAACGTATAGTTTGTATTCAGTACAGTGTTGAAAATTTTTGTAAAAATTACAATTATATTACAAAACAAATAATGAGCAAAATTACAAATCAGTGTATAGCAATGCGAAATTAAATACAATTCATGTAATTTTCCAACACCTGTCAGAAAATCTACAAAGATGTATTGTAGTTTTACAATCTTCATGCATAGACCTAGCACGCATTGTAATATTACAGAACCGTCCGTCAATTTTTAACAAAAAGCTTTTTAATTTCCCAAAAATTATTTGTGATCTGATTCATCATAATTGTATGCAAAATTACAAAAAAAAAAAATTAGGAAAACTGTTGACCCTGAAAACCATCCCTGCAACTTCCCGCCAATTCCATACCTGAACGCTTGAAAGTGCACTTATGACGTTTTTGAGCACTTCGAGCTCAAAAGTCTGATAGACATTTGATAAAACACTATTTTTCAAATTTTTAAACTGCATTAACTTTTGAATGAATGAACTGATTTTTACGCGGTTGGCGGCATTCGACGCAGTTTTCAAGCCTTACGAAGAATCTTAAAGTTTAATTTTATCGGACTAGAAATTTCGGGGAAATTCCGAAAAATCATTTTTTTCGGTTTTCTTTGGTCAACGATGACTCATGAACGAACCAACCGATTTTGAACGGACTAGCGGCGATCAACGTGGTTTTTTTTAATGTTAAGAGCTGATTAGTTTTTGGGATCGATCGGTAGAGCCGTTCAAAAGTTATTCCAGAAAAACCACATTCAACAAAAACTTTTTTTTTTATTTTTTGTTGAAACTCCCCAGAATTTACCAGTCCGAATCGGTTCAAATTGTATTCATAATTCAAGTTCAGTCAAGCCCTCTCAAATGGCACCACCCGCGATGAAATCAGTTGAGCTGTTTATAAGTTTTTAGAGGCTTACACACATCCGTGTACACACACACACACACACACACACACACACACACACACGCGTACGGAAAGCTTCTTACGGCTTCAAAACGTCAAGATCTGTTGAAACCTCATTTTTGCAAAATGGGATCAAATCAATGACTTCTTTATTTTTCGAAAATCATTGATTTTCTGAGCGGGAAGTTAAAAATTGTAATTTATATTATAACTAGCTGACACCGCAAACGTTGTTTTCCCTGGCGGATTCGTGGTCACAATAAAATGTTCGTGAAACGACCGATAATGCACCGTGAATTCACAGTGTTGATAAATGATCGTCACTGGATTATTGAACGACCGTCGTTTGACAGTGACTGATAAATATCGTTGTGAAAATTTTTCTCTGTTACTTTATGATTTTTATTCTGTATAGTTATTATATTTCACTCTTGGAAAAATCAAATCTTTACTTGGTTTCCCCGATTTTTTACCGAAGGAAAAATCGTAGATCATCAATCGATCGTCTGTCATTTGACAGTCATTCGAAAACATATAAATTGTTAAAAAACCGTAACTCGGTGGTGGATGCACAGTGGTCTGCAAGTGAAACGAGCGTTTTATGTCGGTATGTCCGAAATTTCTTACTATTCAATGATGAGAAAGTGCTGACTATATTGTTTTTTTTTATTTTATTAGAAATTTTTAAGGTAGATAAAAACATAGGCAAATGAGAAATTTGTAGTAAATACTGGGGATTAAAAATTTGAAAAAAATTTTAAATTATTGTAATTTTGTTTATTTCTAAGTAAAATCATAAAAAGTTAATCAGATTACATACAATCAACAGAGATCCATTATTTTAATACTTTTCAAAAGAATTTTTGACCTCCAACAAGTGTTGGAATTTGTTTCATAGTTTTAAATGAAAAACCATAATACTTTTTGCTTATGACAAAAATAATAATAAACATTGTTTTTTTTTTTCAAATCGGGAGATATTTTTTTCAACAATGGATTAATTAATAAATTATAATTTATTTTCAACTCAACATTCAACATATTTTCTATACGTCTAATATTTTCACCGTGATTCCAAAATTCGGATCCATTATTAAGGATTTGAGTTTTTTGTTAAAGACGAAAATTTTAATTTCAAAATAACGGTAAAATTGTTTGTTATTAACGAAAACTACCATGAGATATTTTTCTTTTTATTAATTTTTTAGCAACCTGCGACATTATATCCGCGCGTCATTATATCCGAGACACTATATCCGCGACATAACATCCTCAAGCCACAATATCTGCGTCGTTATATCCTCAACCGTTAGCATTCACCTACATTTAATATATATCTCGTGGATATAATGTCGCGACTATAGTGTCGCAGATATAATGGCCTCAGATCGTATGGTATGTTACCTACCATAAGATCCGATCAATCCATACCTGGGCACATCGTCAACATAGTATTAATAATCCACAACAAAGTTAAAGCGATTATCTTTAAAACGGCAACTATAAATACAAATACACCTATTAAAAATCAATTGCAACATACCCATGTACAAATATGCCACATTACATTCAGATATAACATCATTAATTTTTCAACTGGGAGGCTTCACGTTCCAAACCCCGACGAGGCTTCGCCCCTGAACTCCGTCTGATTTTTTTACTGTCCTCACCCTGCCTTTCAACTTTTCAACTGGGGGCTTCACCCTCCAATCCTCACCGGGGCTCCGCCCCTGGACCCCCTTTAAAAACACCATCAAAATCATTGTCAACATTAACATCAGCACCGACATCATCATCAGTGTCATAACGTCACGGATGTAACATCGCGGGCATAATGGCACCAAGATATTATGGCATGGATATAACGCCAAGGATTTTATGTCGCGCGGATATAATGTCACGGGTTTAGTGTCGTGGATATAATGGCCTCGGATCGTATGGTGTGTTACCATTGTTAATTTTATTTCACCTGAATTCGATGGTAAAACATCGGATGCTGAAATCGTTTCTAAATTGGGATATTTGAATTGTTTGAAACCAGGTGCTGCGGTATTACCTGATAGAGGCTTTAAACACATAGAAAATTTGGTAGTTGAAAAAAGCTGTACGTTAATTAGACCACCGAGAGTAAGTTCTCACAGTAAACCAAGTCATGATGAAGTTATTGCTACAAAACGAATCGCAAGTCCCCGTATTCACATTGAAAGATTGATAAGAATACGAAAATTTGAAATTTGTGAATAAATAAAATCTATGTAGTTTTACAATTTTGTATCTTTATTTATGGTAAAAAATTATATAAACGTTGAAAAATAAATTTTGTCCAAAATCTACTTAAATCTTGAAATAATTTTTCAACAAATTGTGAATCATAATCAACAATAATCGATTTAAATTCCCGTGTTTTTTTTCAAATTTCGAGTCAGCTACAGTAAACAATGCCTTTTTTTTCTGAGAAAAGCATTTGCATCTTCATTTGAGTAATATATTTCATAGAGATCTTATTATAATTTGTAGTGTCAATATATGTACGAGCACTCTGTTCAGGCATCGGGCATTTAATTTCCACTACGAATTCATCATTTATCGCATCTGGTCAGGCTTCTAAGTGTGGGTACTGTTTGCATAAGAATAAACCACATTTTTTTAATTTTCTCATCAACTTCTGTTCAACTCGTTGCAAAACTATATTTTCTAACGCCCTCCCTCGTTCCATAGCTTTTGTATTGCGTAGTTTTTGACCACCAACCAGCAACTCGACTACAGTTCCAATAGTTTATTAATAAAATCCACTAGCAAATTCTGTTTCGAAAGATTTTTTTCACTATTTTCAAAGCAAAAATATTTCAAAATTTGGCTCCGTACCGTTTTGTGTTTAGTTTTATTTACAAATTCTTGTAACGTATTGAAAGGTTTTGCTACAGCAGTAGTATATGTATCAGAAGCAAAATCTTCCACCCCAATAAATTTGATAGATGACCCAACTTGAGATCAAACAGATTTGCGCCAATAACATTCGACATCTGTTAGTGACGGTTCTCCAGATCTTCTGTGTAACCATATCAAGAAAGCTATAGAGAAAAGAAACTGATAAAAGAAACAATAACAGTAATGGTTATTACTAGAGTATCGCTAAATTATTTTATTTACCTAAGGAAGCAGCACAATCATGACACTTAATCGATAGAATTTCTTCATCAACAATATTTAGGATTCGAGTCACAGTATAAGATTCATTACATACTCTGTGTTCAGGACAAATGAGACACTTAAGAGTACACTCAGATCCATTCAGTTCAACTTGCATCTCCATATGCCTTTCTCCCAGATCTATAATTTAAATAAATTAATCCAAAATAGTAAGATAAATATTATAATGTATTTTTCTCCCCTCCGGAAGGAAAGCGTCAATTTTTCTCCCGCGACGCTAAAAGAAGATACTGCTTTTCGCCTCCGTCGAGGAAAAATAGTATATTACACACCTAGGGAAGTAAAGTAAGAAATGTCTCAGATCACTTGTAATTGTTGGCCGAGGCGAAGCCGAGGTCAACAAACATGTGATCTGAGGCTTTCTTATTTACTTCCCGAGGAGTGTATGCTATTTTTCTCCTCGACGGAGGCGGAAAGCGGCATTTTCGTTTAGCGCAGCGGGAGGAAAATTGACGCTTTCCGCCCGGAGGTGAGAAAAATCGTATACAGCCCTTGAAAAGTAGAAGAGAAAACCTCAAATCACATGTTTGTCGACCTCGTCTTCGCCTAGGCCAACAATTACATGTAATCAGAGGCTTTCTTCATTTTCCTTCCCAACGAGTGTAATATACGATAATAACTCATAAGATACTTGTTTAATTGTTATTTATTTATTTATTTTTTTTTTTTTCGATAAAACAATATCAATTCATTTCTAAATAATATTAATTTTAATAGCTCATCAAAATATACGAACAGGTTAGCTTTTGTTCTTTTGATTTCTGCTGATACAAAATCAGAATTTGTAGCGAGAAAAATTGCAACCATAAATGCATCGATTCGTGGTAAATTATCCGATCGTGCTTTACTAAAACCAGCGTCCACTTTTCATCTGGGCATTTTCATTTAGTAATTAATAATTACGAACTGCACTGTCAAACTGATAGTGCTCAGCAGTCCAAGTACAATAAAATTGACGTGTTCATTACCTCCACACTAGTATTCACGTTGGATTAGAAAAAAAAATACACAAAAATTGATTTCACTTTTAATTATTTACAGTCAAGTCTGGCCTTAATAATATAATGTAACAAAATTGAAAGTTGTTCAAACTTACTTTAGATTTTTTCAGCGCTGTAAAAAATTATACATTACTCATTATCGATTTGAACAAACGCACCAGAGGCAGCACATCTACGTCACACCAATCACATCACGTTTTACGTCACATAATTCTTACGTATTTTAAGAGCACTTTTATTTATTTAATTATTTACAAACGGAAACAAAATATTTGTTTCAAAAATTCTAAAAAATTATATAGATTTTAAAAATACCAAAAGTTACGAGCTACAAAAATCATACAAATACCCAATTATCCTGTTACGTAAATGTTGGAACGCATCACGTATTAATTGCCGTAACTCCTCTTCTTTCTCACTTCACAGCGTTATTTAATTTTAACTTTAAAAATGTGGATTACAAATGTATTAATTATTAAAAATGTTGGATCATAATAAAGATACAGTATAACTGTATTCTTAATGTTAGATCATAGCAAAGATACAGTAATACTGTAACTTTTATATATGAAAAGTATAATTTGATTAATTGTATATTTGAAAATTTTATTCTTTTAACTTCCCGCTATAACTTTCGAACGGTTTGACCAATTCCATCGCGGTTAGTGCCATTCAAAAGGGCTCGACCAAACTTAAATTTTGAATATAATTGGGACTGATTCGAACCAATAGATTATTAGAAATCTAAAAAAAACCGTAAAAAAATTTTTTTTTTAAAGTGGTTATTTTGAAATAACTTTTAAACGGCTTGATTGATTATCTCCAAAAACTAATTTTGAAAAGCCACGTCGATTGCCGCTAATTAGGTCAAAATCGGTTGATTCGTTCGAGAGATATTGTTAACGAAAGAAAACCGAAAAAAGTTTTTTTTCGGAAGTACTCCAAAATTTTTAGTACGATCAATCCAAACTTAAGAATTCTTATTAAGGCTTGAAAAACTGCGTTGAATGCCGCCAACTGCTTGAAAATCGGTTCAATCATTCAAAAATTATTGCAGTGAAAATTTTAAAAATAGTGTTTTATCCAACCCCTATTAGACTTTTGAGCTCGGAGAGCTCGAAATCAGAGAAAAGCTATTTCTTTTAGCTCGGAGAGCTTAGAATAGCACAAAAATTATATTTTCTGGCTCGAAGAGCTCAAAAACGACAAAAAAGCGCAATTTTAAGCGCTTAGATATGGAATTAGCGGAACCGTTTTCCAGATTTTCTTTTAACTATTGTTTTATTAAAAAGAATAAAAATTACGATAAAATATTGTTTTTGATTGTTTTCTTGTAATTAATCAAATTTAACTCAAAGGAAATTCATTGAAAGAGTTTAGCTGTTAATCTATCTTGTAGAAAATTGAACTCTTTACAAAAAAGTTCCTTTGCAATTTGGTGCCAGATCAATAGTTTAGGAGAGGAAATAATAAATCTACGACTTTTGAGCAAAAATCGAATATGCAATTTTTAACTGGCGAGATAGGTCCTAAATTGGAAATGAGCTGTCAGAGTTTTTAAAGAGGAAATTTCCCTCTACAACTTCCACCGTTGGTCAAATGAACATCATAAAATATCGCTATGCTACAGATAATTTAAGCAAAAAAAAAGATTTTCAGGGGTTAATTATATCGGAAAACTTTAAATTCAATGAGCGAGTACTGAAAATTGAAATTAAGAACTATCCTTTAGTGAGAATTTTTTTTTCTATTTCAGAACGATTGTAACAATACTGCTCCCCAAAATTTAACTAAATTCAACCGATGGCGGAGGTACCGGCTGGGTAGAGTATTTTACGCTCGCCCTTTTCAATACATATATAACAATTTAACCCGGAAACCCCTCAGGCTGGGTTATTGCACGATTTGAACGCCAGGTAATTTTGTATAAAAATTACGAAAATAATCAAATCTCCAGGGGGCGCGCCGGACGATTAATCAACGTTTTATACTAACACAACGGATAGTATGAACCACGATGTGAATAATTTAATATTAAGATCAAATATAAGATAAGAAATAAAAAGGATTAGTTATAGGCAATATTATAAATGATTTTATTTAAACAGGAAGGCGGATTGTAGGAAAAGAGTCCGAAAGAGTTAGGTAATCAGCACAAAGAAGTTAATTAAAGAAGTCAATTAAAGAAATGAATTAAAGAAAATGAAATAAGTAGAAAAGAATTTCTAAATAGAAAATTTATTCAAATTAAGGCCTAAGAGGTTTAAATTACTGAGATCTTCCGTGGGCCGAATTAATTCTATTCTCAAATAACAAAATAAATCCTTTATGGAATTCTTGGCTTGTTCACAATCTTCTTTCCAGTTCAATTTATAATAATAATGCGCTTGGAGATAATAATAATCGCATTTAAAACAATAATTATAATAATAACCAAAATTTGGCAATACTAAATATATGTCATATTTGAAAATCAATATATAATAATAACTAGTATTTAACAATGTTACCAATAAGTCACGTTCAAGTGATAATAATCATGACAATAACTAATATTTGATAACAATAGTAATGAGCTATGCAAAAATAATAATCATATTATCACTTAATATTTAGCAATATTAACTATCAATTATGCTCGAAGTAACAATTACAATAATTAGTGTTTAACATTACCACTTGCAAGTTATGCAAAATTATTAATCGATTTATCAATTAATATTCAAGGATATTAAGTGTTAATAGTGCTCAAGATGATAATTATAATAATTGGCATTCACCAATGTCAATTATGAACCACACTTGGAAAGTATGAATGTAATAATAATATCACATATGAAAAATAATAACAATCATAAAATTGAACACAATATAAGTTTCCTTTCCAAGCAAATGCGCAATAAATTGACATGAGTCACAAGATGCGATCAGGATGTCAACCGCCGCAAGAATTTCCCTGGGAGGTTATTTTAATTTTAACTGATAAATTAACTCACGTTCAATCCAAATTAAATTCAATTTTAACATTAAATAATTCAACATCAAGAATTTACTATGTGCCAACCACGTGGTAAAAATAGCGGCCTCTCGCGGAAAACCGGCGCCGGTTCACGCCCGGGAGGTTCTCAGCAATTTCCCCGGTGGAATAATGTCCAAGGACTTACCAAAATTAATCAGCTCAATCAGCCAAGACTTTGCGAAATTGCTCGTTAAACAAATTAACTGATAACAATGAATTTCCTGAAAATGAGGCTAACTTGAACACACTGGTGTACCTGTTTCTAAATCACACCCGTGACTGACTATATATTCCGCTGGCAGCATGCTGCCAGCTGAAGCTACCGACCTGCCCTCATGAGAAACTTTTCGTCGCCTCGGGCTACCGACGGAAAATTCAAACTTCCCCAAATGATGAGTAATTTTCTCCCGGGACGCAAATCGGACCGACATCCGCACGTAACAATACTTTCAATAACAACTATAAATGTTATTTAAATAATTAATTGATAACTTAAAGTCAAACATGAGCTTAATAAAAACAAATTTGAACCGAGCGTCAGGCTCGTCTGCTCTAGACTGGGAGACTCGGGCATTCTCAGAGCCGTCGGCCGCTCACTTGAGCCCCGTCTAATTTAAACTAAAATAATAAAATAAATTAAATTCTCTACATCAACCTCACGATTAAATCACGCTAATTTAAATCGCCTGCGACTATCCTAGCCGCATCCTGGGCTAAAAATAAAATAAATCAAATAATATAACTCAAAACTAAATCTTAATTCTACTAAATTTTTTTTTTATTACTCGCTCGGGAGGTGCCGCCACCTGAACACCAACGTGTTCAAGCCCGGCGGGAAATGCCAAAATGGATAAACACTGTGACACAATACTTCGTCAATGGAGTGAGAAAAAGAATATTCGTCTCAAATGAAGCACCCTAATATATATATATATATATTAGCGCAACCTGAATAGGTGCGCTTTGGTGCAAAATCTGCTGCGCCAGAGCGTCATTGAAGATAAAATCGACATCTGTTTTATCTGCGAACAACATCTAAACATCGAAGGTAAAACATGGTTCGCTGATAAGTCCAGCACAGCAGCCATTTGGATAGTAAACTCGAAGAAGGTCACCGTCAACAACAACGGAAGCGGATCAGGCTTCGTGTGGAAAAAAGACTCCCACGACCTACTTGATAAGCGTCTACTTTTCACTCAACGAAGGGATTAGATTGTTTCGCCAGAAGTTGGCAAACGTAGAAGACACCATCACGAAGCTCGACGTCGAAGTCATCGTAGCTGGTGATTTCAACGCCAAATCGGCTAAATAGGGCGCTGACTCCTCTGACACCAGAGGAAATAAAGTAGCAGACTTCGCAGCAAGACTTGACCTCATCGTGCTAAACACTGGAACGCCAACAACCTTTAGAAGATCGGGATACAAAGAATCCATCCCCGACATCTCGCTGGCAATTCCAAGGATAGTCAACATGATTAAAGACTGGACTGTATCCGAAGAACGCAGTGGTAGTGATCAATAGTATGTGACATTCAGTTGGTCTGGCACCTGTTCCGGCTCCACAATGAGTCCTTCAACAATGGAAGTAGAACGCCAGGAAGCTTGATCCAGAAAAATTCCGCACGTCACTTGCATGGAACTGGCCTACCCTTCAGAATAATCTGACTCCGGACGCTTGCAGCGAGATGGAAAAGGTAGTGCTTAATGCGATGAAGAAGATTGCTGTCACATGTGACGCCTTTATAGCCGCTGCGGGAGAAGAAACACTATGTTAAGAACAGTAAAGCAACACCCTTTAAAATCAAGGAACTACAAGACGCGGCTGTCACTCAAGACAGGAAAGTCACCTGGCCCTGATAGCATCCCGGCATCGGTGATCAAGACTGTAGCCCTGGAATACCCAGACATACTCCTGAACATTCTACAACAAAAGACCTACCGGCAAAAATGGCAGCAGTGCAGCGGCGAAGCGTTCTTAGGATTGCCTGCACCTACCGCACGGTTTCCGAAGCGGCTGTATTGGTCTTTGCGAGAGCCGCGCTCATCGACCTACTAGCGTTCGAGAAAGCAAAACTCTATGACGCTAAAATCATTGACGAAAACATGAAGGAGGCAAGAACGAGGATTAAGGCGGAAACACAGCAAGAGCGGCAGGATCGATGAACATCGAGAGAGACGGGCAAATGGACGGCGCGCTTGATCCTTAACATCAACGTCTGGCTTTCTCAGAAGCACGGGGACATGGACTTCTTCCTCAACCAGCTATTGACGGGGCTCGGACAGTTTAACGACTACCTCTTCAAGATGGGGCTGCACCGCACGCCGACCTGCAAATACTGCCCGAGCCAAATCGACGACGCCGAACACATTTTCTTCGAATGTGTACGGTGAAAGGACTACAGGAGCAGCTCCAAAGGAAGTATTGGCATCACGGTCTCCTTGGAGAACTTGATAACTTGCATGCTCAAAAACGAAGATAACAGGTCAGCAGCCTACGCGCAGCGCAGTCTAGAAGAAAAAACCGCAGAAGGGACCAGTAACAAAGAATAGGTGTCGTGAAACGCAACATGGACTGGATTGAAGCAATGCTAACGCGGTTCCGATCCAGTCTTCCTCACAACATCTATAAGGAAAGGAGAAAGGAGGATGTTTAGTCGGTATTGACATCTGAGTCCAATACACCCCTAGGCCAAGCATCTAGTCCTAGCATATGTAAATCGATTTGACATCTATAAAATAAAAATAAAAATAAAAAATGTAACATCCCTAGAAATAGTAATTCTGGTCGTATATAATCGATTTCCTTTCATTGATAGCTCTTATAAAAACAAAATATTATATGCATGATAGATTTATTATTTTTTTATAGATTTATGTCTATTTTATATTTTAAGTATAGTAATAAGTTACGCTGACACTACGAGTGTAAGCGATAGGCAGCCATAGATAAGACGGTAAGGGCTTAGTTAGTAATATCACGCGACAGTTCGGTAATAAGAGTAAAATCTCTGCTCAGGAAAATAAGAATATTCAAGGTCTATGATGTCGTAGCTCTACGATTGATTTCAGGAATCAAAGCAATGACATATGTTAGAACTCTTTTTAACTTAATACCGGCCTTGTAATTATTCGACTATTTTCAGTTTTAACAAAAACATACTTCTATCTCTAGCCTAGAAATTAGTAAGTAAAGAGCTACAAATTAATGCAAAGTCAGTTAGTTTCCAAGTGCGGTTCCACCTGCTGCCTCGCGATTCAACTCCGGCTCAGTCGTAAAAAGTTGCCTTCGATCCCCTGACAACTCTAAAATAATTTCGTATCCGCTTGGCGATTATTATTGAGAGTTTAATCAAGACAC
The DNA here is from genome assembly GCA_000956155.1 of Cotesia vestalis. Taxonomy (NCBI): domain Eukaryota; kingdom Metazoa; phylum Arthropoda; class Insecta; order Hymenoptera; family Braconidae; genus Cotesia; species Cotesia vestalis. Next base: position 47,519 of record JZSA01006918.1, on the reverse strand, counting down.
AAAAGTCTGCATTTGTGAACGGGGTATCGAATAAAAGTTCACATCTGCTTGATGACCTAGTAGACATACCCGAAATAACAGTGCGGAAGGTTAAGGTAGATTCAAGTAAAATGGACACTTTAATGCGAAAATATAGTTTGTGCACCTTCAGTGAGCAATATCATCTAGAGGTTAGCTAAAACATATATACATAAACATATCATAATTGTATTAACATTAAGTTATCTGTACTAATTAAATTGTATTTCTTATCTCATCAAACAAATCCAAACAACTAAACATAATAACTAGTGTACGATAAATGAACCTAACTGTCAAACAAATAAAAACACTCTTCACGAGGGGTGGATCACTCTCACCGCCATCTTTCATTTTCATCTACACGATCTTGGATCTACAGCCACGCAGTTCGATAAACAAGATCAACTCGTTTTTGCAAACGTAAACCACTCGGCGTTTACAAAAACAAAACAACTTTTTAATTAAAAACATATAATTACATAACGTGTCATAAAAACCTTATCGGCCTGACCTCCTTAATTGTTGAAATCCTAAAAATAGTGAGTTTTATCATTTTATTATTCCTATCAATCTACTAACCATTGCGACTGTCGAACGTGAGACAAATTAGGAAACAGATTGACCCTTAAGGCCATCTATGCAACTTTCTGCTAACTCTATACTCATAATTGAACTTATTGTATTTTTGAGCTCTTGGCGCTCTCCGAGCTCAAGTCTGATATAAATGAAATAAAACACTATTTGTTAAATATTCAAACCGCAGTAACTTTTGAATTCATCGGTGGAGCGGTTTAAAAGTTATTCTGGATAAACCATATTTGAAAAAATTTTTTTTGGTAGTTTTTTTTAGATTTCTTGAAATCTACCTCGTCGAATCAGTCCAAATCGTATATAAAATCTAAGTTTGGTCGAGCCCCTTCGAATGGCACCAAGTGCGATGAAATTGGTCAAGCCGTTCAAAAGTTATAAGAGGTTTACACACACACACACACACACACACACACACACACACACACACACACACACACACACACACACACACACACACACACACACACACACACGCACGCACACACACATACATACATACAGACATAGTGACAACATAATGAAAACTCGATTTTTGAAAAACGGGGTAAAAACTAATAGCTTCTCGATTTTTAAAAATTTTCCATTTTCTTTGCAAGAAGTTAAAACAAAATCTGGAAAAGAAAAGTAAGCGCTCAAAATTGCACTTGAAACGTTTTTAAGCTATTCGAGTTTAAAAATATAATTTATTTGTTATTTAGAGCTCTCCGAGCTCACAGGGGTTAGCTGTTCTAACTTACACTGTCCCTTTGCGGTCTTACAGCGTAAATTACTATTTTGTGTATCATAAACTGATGATTCTTAATTAATTTCTTTAGTATATCGTTGTAATACGTTAGATAGATCGAAAAAACTATCAATTCATTAAATCAATTACCTTAATTCTTTGTACTTCAAACTTGATGTTACGATGTTCGCTTTTACCATCAAATCTAGTATCTCTATAAATGTAGTTCACAGCTGTCACGTGATGAGCAATAAGAGAAAGAATCTCTTCTCGCGTTTTCTCAGCATCACGTTGTAACTAAAAAATAGATACAAAATTTGAAATCTTATAATGAATAATAAGCAGTATTTTTGATATAATTGAATCATAGTCTGTTAAAAATGTTCTATAGTTTATTTGAAATGAAATGCGATAGGTTTTTCATGTCTAAGGTTCAGTCAAAAATGGACCGAATGACATTTTTGAATTTTGATTGTTTTTCAGTGTAGTTTCCAAGGAAAGACTTTCTATAGATATAGTCACTCATCACGATATCTCTGGAAGTAGAAGACCTAGAGACTTAAAATTTGGCAGAAATATTCCTTTCACTGAGTAGAGGTCAGCTAAGAACGGATCTTACGAAATTTCACCCACAAGGGGGGGGTTGCGGGGGCGTTAACAATGAAAAATTCCCGTTTTTAAACTATTGCTCCTATCGACTTCAAATTTGGTAGGAATCTATTGTAAGAGATTTAGAAATAATCTATAAACGAATTTTGCTATATCTCACCACACAGAGGATTGCGGGGATGGGTATTAACAATCAAAATTTTTAATTTTCAAGCTATAACTCCTACAGACTCCAAATTTAATAGGAGGTCGTCTACATGTGATACAAACATTATTTAAGGACGGATTTTACACCGAATTACATCCAATAAAGATCGCGGGGGTGGGTGTTAACAATAAATAGTCTTTTATTTGTCATGTAGATATTATCTCAAAACGAATTTCAATAAATTTTACTTTCAAGAGGGATTGCGGGGGTTGGGTGTTAGATTTCCAATTTCAATTTCCAAACTGTAACTTCTACAGACTCGAAATCGGGTAGGAATCTATTATTTTTCATGAGATTTATCTCAAAACGCATCTAAAAGAATTCTAATTCCGATAGGGATTGCTTGTTCTTATTACGGGATCGCACGAAGTAACAGATTAAAACGAATGCATTTTCTGAACACTTGAGATGTGGAAAAACAAATTTGTTTACGTATTTTAAGAGAATTCATAAAAAACATAGACAAATAATTTTTTATGAAAACTCAATGTGACGGAGTGTTACGTTCTGAAAAATTTGCGTTTTTCAATTAAACGATATTTATTAATTATTCTCCAGGCTGGCCTCGTTAGGGTGTCGATAGACCCCAGGTGGGCCCGTTGCGGAGCTCTCTCTTAATTTTTATAGTTCTTTTATGAAGGTTTTAATTTTAAATAAATCACCAAAATTTCGTTGGTTAAAATATATTGTAAAACTTAATAATTTGGGTGGAGTCAGTCAGTCTCCGGACATACGTCCGGGGCCTAAGATGTTTGTCGGCTGACTGACTTGGGCTGACTGCTCTGGATTTGCATCCAGAGTACAAAGAATTATAAAATTTAATAAAATTGACAACGTTGCATCTCAGGTTACCCTAGAGAAATCGTCGAAGTCCAGCTCTCACGATGTTTAGGCTGGAGCCCGGCGATTCTCTTATCACAAGCGATTTCCGTTACTTCGCTAACGATGAATTTTATTCATCACCAGCGAAGCAATTGTAATTTTGAAAATAAAAATATTTTTAAATTTACTGAGAACGTTACACGGAGGAAATTTTAATTAACGGCAAAATTCGTTGCACTTTAAGCTAGGCAATTATTGTGTAAATTATTATTCATTTTTGGAAGAAAGCCACGAGAATGTTAGAGTAATTGCACAAAGAAAGTTACAATGAACATTATCTAGAATAATCACATGGATAAAAGATACAAGCCAATTCGATGAAATGTGGAACCTGTGCAAGTCAAAATAATACTCCAATTGAATTGCAAGTCTAGATATAAAAATACAATTCTATAAATTGCCCAGCAAAGCGGATGGGTGACAGCTAGTATCCAATATACGTTTTCTTAATATCAAAAAACTGGTATTTTTCGCCTGAGAATACCTAAGTTTTTTCTGGAACTAAAACTTTATGCTGCGTTACCATAGCAACCGCAGCGGTAGCGCCGCCAATTCTCTGATTTCCCTCCAATTTCACAGTCCTGGCGTATTTGCTTACATCATTGGAAAGTTGTATATACTAATTTATTATTTATTGAACAATTACCAAGCTGTATCACAATTGATATCAAAATTTCGATAGATTCTTGGGTACGAAAAAAGTTGCTCAAATGGGATTTACCATCTCTAAAAGAAATCTTTGAAGGTAATTGTCTTTTTTACTTGACCTTTCTATGAGTTATTCATTTTACAAATTCGATTCAATAAAATAAAAATAGAAATGAAGCCGTTTAAATTAATGAAAAATTTAATTTTCCAACAATTTAATTGTTTTTAATTGAATTATAATTAATTTAATTTGCTTAAATATGATACTGAACATTACAGACCATATGTCGTTCGATTGTAAAATGCATTAATTTGGATGATTTATGGGTGGGGGTACTGTGAAAGGCAGTCTGACTGAAGTAGTGAATGAGTGAGATGTGTTTGGTGTGGAAGTCTGACTTGGGACTGGCCGAAGCGACAGTCGTGTAGAGATCCTCGTAGAGAACAGACGTACTGTGACCGCTGGGCAACGATAAATGTGTAGCGTAAGAAGGAGTTAATTGCGAGCTATCGTTGAGTAAGTATCGTGCTTGAGAGTTGAGTTAGGTTTTCGTCTCGAAGCTGGCGTGCCTCTCGCCTGCTGTTACCGCGGACAAATGGTCCGAACCATTGTCTTTGTTTCGTGTTCTTTTGGAACCGCTTTTGCGATATTTTAGATATCGATTTAGTTCATTTTCCGAGTGATACGGTGGAATTTTAGTTTCAGAGTACCGGTTTGTATTCCAGGTACCGTTGGAGTCCCATTTTGTAAGGAAAATACTTAGTCTTAAAGACCGAATCACGACCCTCTCTCCATAACCTGCGTAACTGAACGACACCGAGGTATTCCGTCACCGTCGAGGCCGCTCTTGATCTTCTAGGAACTCAAAGTTATGGTATCCCAGTTGCCGATACCGGTGAAACAAAAGTCGGCTGGTACCTGTCGGAGATCCTAGAGGATCGAGAGATGGCTGAGATGGATGAAGTGTAACGTATTGTAACGTAGAGTGAATTGTGGGAATGTCGTAAACATTTACCGCGTAAAGAAAAGTCTACGTTACAGATCACAGACTACATCAATACTTGGCATTCTCATGCTTCTTTCGCCACTTCAGTAACGGTTCTCTCAAATTACTATTTAATAGATGTGGATGAATCCTGACATATTTTTCCTTAGTTTCAAGTCTGAAAAATCATAGTTTAAAAGGGATAGCCACTGAGACAAATCGCAAAAAAAAATATTTTTATTTTGCTCAAAATAAAATTGTATACGTTTAAAAATGCGTGCATAAAATTTTCGATCAAAAGTTCAAAAATTTTCGGAGCTGTAATCACGTAATTAAGAGCAAGTAGACTGGCCATTTTCGTTGAGGGCTCCGAAGAAAATGTCAAATCTACTAAAATATGAATTGAAACAGTCAATGACATGATTCAAAAAGTCATGGACACCACCGGAGAAAAGGACGATAAACCCTCATTGGGTCCAGGATTTGATAATTTAATTCAAGTGTAGATATTTCATGAGATACCTGGTTGAGAGAGACGTAAAGTAAAATAGACTTATAACTTCAAACGCGTTTTTCTTGAAACGAGTTTTTTCAAGCTGGTCGCATCGATAAGTTAAACAAATATCAATTGAATTAAAAAAAATGGTTTTTTCTTTTGGTCTTTTGCACACGGAAAGAACAAAAAAAAATACTACATATCCTCCTATAATATACTCCGTAATATCTGTGGTGAAAAAAAATTTCAGACTATAGCCCACATACTTCAAAGTATACTAAATTATTTTTGGAATATACTCCGTGTAATCTCCGATTGAATCGATGAATTTTTTTGGTTATATCGCGTAAGATTACACGGGATATAATCCGAAAAATTATTTCGTGTAAATTGAATTATAATCGGTCGAAATTTAGATTATGCCCACGATTACTCCAGCATTTTTTTTTTCTAGCGCGTACGGGTGAAGTGCTGTTTATAATTTGTGAGTTATAATCAGTCAGAATATTGAACATTAAGTAACCCTCTCCTGGTCGACCTTGAATCCCTACTCGAATTTTTGGTTTAACGGGTGGACTGAAGGTGGGCGCTGAGCACGTGGGACAGGGCCGTGTATACCATTCATACTTCGACGGTCGAAATTTAACTGATCCAAAAATGACAAATAATAATAAAAAAAAAATTAGGAAAACGGTTCATCCTGAAGGCCATCCCTGTAACTTCCCGCTAATTCCATACCTGTGCGCTTAGAATTGTACTTATGATATTTTTGAGATTTTTGAGCTCAAAATATAATTCATGTGATACTTTGAGCTCACTGAGTTCGAAGAGATAATATTTTGATACATTTGAACTCTCCCAGCTCAAAAATCTGATAGAAGTTTCATAGAACACTATTTTTGGATTTTTCAAATCGCAATAACTGTTGAATGGATCAACCGATTTTCACGCGGTTCAGGGGTTGGCGGCCTTTGACGCAGTTTTATCATCCTCATAAGTGATTTTCAGATTTTGATTGATCAAATCGAAAATTTCAGAGTAATTCCGAAAAAACACTTTTTGTGGTTTTCTTTTGTCAACGATAACTCACGACCAAATCTACGGATTTTGACCGGACTGGCGGCGTTTGACGCTGTTTTTTGATGTTAAGAGCTGATTAGTTTTTGGAATTGATCGGTGGAGCCGTTTAAAAGTTATTCCAAGAAAACCACTTTTCAAAAAATTTTTTTTTGTAGTTTTTTTGCAATTTCTCAAAATCCACCGGTCCGAATCGATTCAAATTTTCAGGAAATCTAAGTTTGATGAAACTCTTTGGAACGCCACTAGTTTTGTTCGATTCGGTCGAGCCGTTCAAAAGTTATAAGCGGATCACATACTTACACACACACACACACACACACACACACACACACACACGGTGACACCCTCTCAGGAATAGTCAGGGAAGCTTCCTAGGACCTCAAAACGTCAGATCTGATGAAAACTCGATTTTTTCAAAACAGGGTAAAACCAATAACTTCCCGCTTTTTTGAAAATCATTGATTTTCTTAGCGGGAAGTTAATAAATGATGACAATAATTACTTTATTTTAGTGGACTATAGAATATCATTAATATTAGTTCAAATAATTTAAATAATTTTTAAATATTTAAATAAAATTGATTTTAATTCAATTGAAAAAAGTTTTAAATAATTGAAATAAATAATATATATATATATATATATTTTAGTTTTACTTGTATACCATTATCTGGTTTTTACAAGGCCCTATTAATGTTATAACTGAATTAAAGGGCGAAAAATTCTGAATCTGAATGAATAAAAATGAAACCCCTGCAGTTTATTATATTCGCGTAAAAAATTAATGAAATAAAAAAAAATTATTTGTTTACGGTTTATTACAAGATCGATAAAAAAAACTATGGAAGCTGAGGTGGTGGCGCGCGCAAGCCCGGGCACAGTGGTTTTCATCCTTTGCAATTTAAAATGTTCTCAACGTTTAGTAACATTGAAATTTAATTGATTATAAAATAAATTGTCATAATAATAATAATAATAATGATAATTATAATAATTATTATTAATATTATTATTACTATTGCATAAGTTTTTTTCAAGTGAAACTTCTTTAGAATCGTTGTGATTTCAAACCGGATGCAACGGAAAAAACGACAGCTAAGTCAGTTTCACTTCTATCGTGTGTGAATCGCGGACACAGCTTTTTTTTCTAACAGTGTTGACATCAATTGAACGGAGATAAAAAAGTTATCAAAATGCAAGTGGTAGTATTTGCCAGTAAAAGGTTCAGACATTTCCAATACAACTTGTTCACCCAGTAAAAGATCTTTTTGAGACTCATACTTTTTACCTAGATAAATATCACACTTTAAGAAGTAACCATTCTCAATGTCAGCAATAGCCCATACTTTGATGCCCCATTTAGTCGGCTTCTGAGGCATACTGTTTGAAATGTAAACGTCCTTGATATCCTATCATTGAATGATGAAGATAATAAGTCAGTTAGCTCAGATTCTCTTCATAAAATAAGACCAATTTTGGATGTGTCAAAAAACATTACTTTATCAACTTGGACAAAATCTGGCTATAGATGAAGCAATTAACATAATATTCTGAAGATTTTCCGATATTTTATATTTAAATCTTTTCCGATAATTTGGGGTTGTAAATTTTTTTTTTCTTTTCTTAGACTCTTCGAACTTAAAAATGTTAGGCTAAGAATTTTGATAATAAAATTTCAATTAAAATTTCTAAATCAACACCGCAGTGAATGACATTATTCAAGACATGAAGATATAGTTGAAATATTTCTTTAATTCGATATTAATTTTATGCAAAAAAATTTAGCATAAATTTTACATAATAATTAGTATGGTGCAGAAATAAAAATTAAAAAATGAAATATTAGCAATATAAAACTCAAGCGTGACTATTAACAGGTTAGATCTTATTGTCACAAGTATAAACGTAAAAACATACGTCTTGTACTCTATTTTTACAAACCTTGTAATTTTAATAATTATAATGCCAAAAAAATATTTTTACATATCAAAAAATATAAATAGTCACACACTCATATAATTCACTGAATATTTTAATTAATGTTCAATATGCTGATTGACTATAACTCACAAATTATAAACAGCACTTCACCCGTAGGCGCTAGAAAAAAAAATGCTGGATTAATCGTGTATATTCCAAAAATAATTTAGTATACTTTAAAGTATATGGGCTATAGTCTGAAATTTTTTTTCACCACAGATATCACGGAGTATACTATAGGAGGATATGCACGTAGCCGATTTTTAAAATTTTGAAATAAAATAGCTTCCGTGGGCCAAACTTCCCTCTAATGCAGAGTGTGGACTACTTCACCTTGACCCAGGGCCATGTACACAAGCCAAGGCAGTGACGCTACCTGAAAAGGATACACCGGATCATCTGCTTTTCAGCACAGTGTACGTGACAACTCTCGGCAACAACACGTTGCACCCATGGTAGCAACAAGAAGCCAATGACTGATAAGTGTGCATGGTCGAAGGATGTAAATTCTCGCTCTAATGGCCAAAAGCGCTCACAGCGATGGGGGTAGCTGTGCGAGTGATCACCCTTCTACTTCCTGAGGCATCATACAAACGTTGATGATGGGATTAACAAACAAGAACTAGAAATCGCATTGCTTTTTTTTTCCTTTAGCCGAATAAGGAACAGCTCCGTACCTGACGGTATATATCGCGAAACTTCGATAGAGCGACTCGGAAGGAAAATTGACGAGTTTATAAATTACATGATTGCCAAGTCGATTATCCACGGCAAGATCGGGAGGGGAGCTAAATCCATAAAAATGCCACATTTTCTTGCTTTAATGGGTTACAAGGATGCTTCATATGAGTTACCTTGAAAGACATTGTAATCTACTTAAACGTCTCCCTGGATGACTTCACAACCAAGGCACCGGTTACTCCTCAGAACATATCGCAGGAGGTAAATAACACACAGATAAGGCCACTATCTACGACTAGTCCCACTGTAGCTTCCGACCACCGTAAAGCAAAAAGGTAGCTAAAGAAACTGTCTGGACTGAAGTATACCGGAGGCGGAAACAGCAGCAAAAATCTAACGACTTAGAGGCCACTCAAAGTGAAGGCCAAAAACAGCAAAAGAATAATGGCTCTAACCCCCAAAATAGCTAGGAGAAGACCAAGCAGAAATCAAGAGCGAAGGCCGCCCTCATCGAACCAGTAGAAGGGCAAACCTACGCAAAACTTCTTAAAGAAATTACAACTAAAGTAATCCCCACAAAAACAAGCGTTGACATCAAGTGTTTTCGACAGACAAAGCAAGGGAGAGCTGCTGTTGAAAATGAGCAACAAGACTGAAGACAGCATTGCATTCACCAACGCGGTTAAGTCAGCTGTCACGAATATTGGCACGGTCAAGACGCTTACACCAACGACGATGATCGAAACCCTCGACCTCAATGGAATTTCTACTATGTGGAGGAAATATTTACAAATCTGCAAACTGCACTAAACAGCCAACATACTTCTTATGCGCTCCAGATGCAAATTTTAAAGATGGTCTGTGCCCCATCTCTGACTCTGAAGCCTGTAAGGCATTTTGTGCTGCACTGGATGAAGTAACAAAAGCGCAAAAATGACGCGCGTACTCCAAGAAAATATGAACAGATGCGTGCTAGCTCAAAACCTCCTACAGCAGCGTATCTTTGAACACATGATTGACGTTTGCATCAAACCTGCTCGTCAAAACATGATTCACGAATGAATCTGGAACTGCGGTGATTAAGGTTGTGAATCCAAACAAGGTAACGTACATCATGAGCGTCTAACTTTCACCTAATGAAAATATCAGTATATTCTGTCAACAACTAGCTAGTCTTTAAAACGCAATTAGCGAATTCAATGTTGAAATCATCGTAGATGGCGATTTCAACGCTAAATCGGCTGTATGGGAAGAAGACTTTTCAGATACCAGAGCAAACGAAATCGCTGACCGCAGCAAGGCTCGACCTCACGGTCCTGAACAGAGACGTACCTCAACATATGTAATATGTATGGAGACTATAGGTATTTGACTACAGTGTCTCCGTTTTTCTATCGAATGTAATGTAATGTAATTTCGATAAATCCGTTGGTAACTGATTTTTTTTTCTTGGCAAAAAAATATTCTTGCCAAATCTCAAGTCTCTATGATTTATAGTTCTAGAAATACCGTGATTTGTGATTATATGACTGAAAATTTCTTGCTGACAGTTATTGTACAAGGTGGAAGTAATACAATATAATAAAAGTTTCAAATTCTAATCATGTATTAAGTTCTAACAATAAAATTTAAATTCATATTTAAATGTACTTTACAGGTTGTTACTCTGATAATTAACAATCGTCGAATTTAGTCTATATTGGTACGAACAATATTATTTTTCTGTAGAATTTACACTAATTAGCATGTTAAAATTTTCATTCGAACTTACATGTTCCGATATATGTCTCCAGATGAATGGATCAGTTTGGATAAATAGAGAACAAGTATTTCTATTTTCTTCTTTTGGTCGAGTTGCTCGAGTAGTTCGACGATGGTTTAGAATATTGGCTTCTTTAGTGTATTTGTGACTCGGACTTTCCCACGTTCGACTTGATCCAGTATTGATGTTATTATTTATAGTGAAGTTTTTATGCGGTATTGACGATGATGATTGATATGGAAAGATTTCAGCTGAATTCTGAACTTTTGACATCCACTCAGCTACCTCTTCAGTAATACCACAGCCACTTGAATCTCCTATAGTATTTTACGAAAAATATTATCGAAAAGGATTTAAAAAAAATTTTTATTTGAAAAAATTACCAGCTTTAAACCTTTGCACAATTTGTATTTAAATCTACTATAATATAAAATTGTTTAGGCTAGAAAAAAAATTCATCTTAATCAAATGTTTCAGGAATGATAGATGATTCAATTACTTTCTTGAGAAAGACGTCGATTACCTACAGACAGATGAGTCAGATTATCGGTGACTTAGATTCCAGTTACCTAGATTTCCATAACCCAGAATCCGATTACCCAAATTATCAATGACGTAGAATTCATATGGGGTAGATTACCGATTACCTAGAATCCTGATTGCCTAGAAATTTGATTGGATATAATTCCGATTACACTGAAATCCGATTTCCTATAATTCTGATAACTTACAATTCCTATCGCATAGATTTCTTATACCTGGACAAAAAAAAAGTTAATTTGGATAGATAGCGACATATGTAACAAAACTTTCATTTCATTTTAAAATTTAAGATTGTTTTTGTTAAGCGACAATGTCATCAGATATGTTCAACTTATATTAATAGCGGGAAATATTAATTTAAATAATTCGTTTTTTCAACTTCCCGCTAAGAAAATCGAAGATTTTCAAAAATCGGGAAGTTATTGGTTTTACCCTGTTTTAAAAAAATTCGAGTTTTTATCAGATCTCGTCCCTGACTACTCCCGCGATGTTGTCACTATGTCTGTATGTATGTATGTATGTATGTATGTGTGTGTGTGTGTGTGTGTGTGTGTGTGTGTGTGTGTGTGTGTGTGTGTGTGTGTGTGTGTGTGTGTGTGTGTGTGTGTGTGTGTGTGTGTGTGTGTGTGTGTGTGTGTGTGTGTGTGTGTGTGTGTGTGTGTGTGTGTGTGTGTGTGTGTGTGTGTGTGTGTGTGTGTGTGTGTGTGTGTGTTTGTGTAAGTATGCGACCCACTTATAACTTTTGAATGACTGAACCGATCGGAACGAACTAAACGGCGTTCTAAAGAGTTTCCTCAAACTTAGATTTCCTGAGAATTTGAACTGATTCGGACCGATAGATTTTAAGAAATCTTGAAAAATCTCAAAAAAAATAAGAAAAAAATCATTTTTGAAATTGGTTTTTTTGGAATATTTTTTAAACGGCTCTATCGATCAACTTCAAAAACTAATCCGCCCTTAAGCTTGAAAAACCACGCCGATCGTCGCCAATCCAGTCAAAATCGGTTGATGATGATGATGTGAACGAAAGAAAACCGAAAAAAGTGTTTTTTCGGGATTACTCTGAAGTTTTTTATTTGATCAATTAAAACCTGAAAATCACTTATGAGGATGATAAAACTGCATCGAATGCCGCCAACCGCGTGAGAATCGGTTGATCCATTCAAAAGTTATTGCGATTTGAAAAATCCAAAAATAGTGGAAGTTACAGGGATGGCCTTTAGGGTGAACCGTTTTCCTAATTTTTATTTTCCTTTTTATTAACAGTTATGTTATGTCCACCGCAAAATTTTTCTTTTGAATTCAAATCACCCGCGCAGATGGAAGACTTCTCCATGCGCGAAAGCCACAACAAAATGTAAACTACGCGACTTCTGGTTGACTAGCGGGGACTTCTGCAATCTCAGCACCGCGAGTATTTAAAAAGGCAATCAACAGCCAACGCCTTGTCTTTGTTAATTAATTCGACTTCCGCGTTTAGTTGACGGGCCCGTGCTTTGGAAAGTCCCTTATCTTAATTTGCGCTGGACTTAAGACGAGTTCAGACTCGGTTCAACCGGCAGGCCACGTATTAGTTATTAAATACAACCATAGAGAACCGGAATCTCAAAGTTCTAATTTGCTCTGCATTTAGGCGAGAATCCGTTCATTAAGTAAACTCAAAAATCTATTAAAAAGCTAGTTTTGCGCACTTTACTCTCCGGGGGACTGGAGGACGTTAGCTCAAATTACTAAAATTCATTAATATAATTTACGATTAAAATCACAATTGTGAAGATGTAAGTTTTAGTGATTATAAATAAATTTAAAAACGAAGGGAAAAACCAACTACTTTCATTCATAAAATAAGAAGCCGTTAAAATAAGCAGACCAATCCATCCTACTCCATCTGCTGCAAGAAACGACCAAAGGGCCCCAATCAAAAGAAGAGGCGCTGAGAGCAGCCCCTGGAATCACGGATCCAGCGATAAGAAACAATCCAACAAGTAGTAAGTACATCTATCTACATAAAAATCCGTCAGTCTCAAACGAAGGCGTGGTAAGTTCGTACCTCGAAAACGTCCCACATAAATAATTAAAACAACGGAATTAAAACCTCCGTTGCGTATTCTTTAATTCGTTAGTCCAAACCTCCACCGCTTACGCTACCGCTCTAAAACGCCCTTAGACATAACAGTTATATTTTGATGAGATGCCTAAATTTTTTCAATTTAAAATTTTAATATTTTATATGTTTAAATAATATTTTTTCTTAAAAGGTACTGTTACATCCTGGAATTTTGGGTTTTCCAGATAATTAGTTTTAATAATTTTTAAATCCCGGGTTGGCCTCATTAGGAAGTCGATAAACCCCAGGTGAGCCAGTTGCTAGGCTCTTTCTTAAATTTTGAGATTATTGTTCGGGTTCAATTAAATTAAAATACAAAATTTCATTTGATTAAATATATTATAAAAATTCAGGGCCTCAGATGTTTGTCGGCTGACTGACTTCTCTGAATCTGCATCCAGTACAATAATTAAAACAGTAATGAAAATGCAAACGATGCGTCTTAGATTATTCTATGGTAGAGTCCAACTCTCACGCTGACGATTAGATTGGAGCTCGATGATACTGTTATCGGAAGCGATTTCCGTTACCTTACGAAGCGGTTGTAATTCTAGGAATTTTCGATACTTAATAAAATAAATTCATTTTTGTCAATTTTTAAACTGAAATTTAGTGGGAACGTTACAGGTACCAAGGGGGCGTGGCTTCCGGATACCCGAGCACCCGTTTTCGGGCGTATTTTCAGCCCTCTGTAAAAATTATAAATATTTATCCTACAATACCGGGAGTCAAGACTTTTTTTTTAGAAAATTTCCTCCTCTTTTTGGAACGTTTTTCAAATTTTGAATATCTCAAATAGTTTTTGAGCTATAAGCAAAAAAACTAAACCCCCTTTTTTTTTCGTTAATTGTTTATAACTTTTATAATTTTTGCGAGTGCATCTTCAAATTTTTCAAAAACTTTCTACATGTGATAACAAATCGAATGACACCTCAATCATATTTTTCGGACCCTTCGAAAAAATTTTGACCTAAAAGGCACTTGTTGACTAGACTATTACATGCCTGGTCTTTCTTAGGACAGCGACCTAGCTTTTGAACGCTTGGAACTAGGAGCTTGTGGAAATCTTGACGCTCAGAGTTTTTACAGTGACTGGTCCATGCTAGTGTACCTAGTAGACGGTCCCGAAGCTGCTTGAACCGATTCTAAACCCGATCAGGATTTCATCAGCGGAAATTTCCCTATTTTCCTTAGGATCTAAGGGCCAAATGATTCTTCGAGGATTCATCAGCAGAACTAGCCCGGGGCAGCTCGGGCCACAAAGCAATTGTCGGGGACGCTTGAATCGATTGGCTGTACTTCGTAAGACTGCTTTCTGGAAAATCGGCTTCAAGAATAGCAAAATTTGCTGGTGGGACTGGGAGTCTTTGTAGTCACAGGGATATATAATGTTGCAGCAGAAGTTCGGAACAAAGGAATTTCGGTCCTGTTGATTCAGGCTTCTCAAGTGGCGGCCTGAAGCCAGATGCGCGTAGCGGGTCTGAGCATAGCTTGATGGAAGCTTGAGAATCGCTACAGATGTTGAAAATATTGAAGCCTCGTGTTTTCAAAAGGCGCATTCTGAGACATTCATGTATGACAGCAGCAGTCGTCGCATAGCGATAAGTCCATTATTGAGTTCTACTGAAAATCGTTGTTTAAAGCTCATTTTTATTCTAATTAATTACTTATTTGACAATCTTATCAAAATATAATTGTTTAAAAAGGAAAATAAAAAAACGAATTATTTAAATTAATATTTCCCGCTATTAATATAAGTTGAACATAACTGATTACATTGTCGCTTAATAAAAACAATCTTAGATTTTAAAATGAAATGAAAGTTTTGTTACATATGTCGCCATCTATCCAAATTAACTTTTTTTTGTCAAGGTATGTAAATCTATGCGATAGGGATTGTAAGTTATCAGAATTATAGGCAATCGGATTTCAGTGTAATCGGAATTATATCTAATCAAATTTCTAGGCAATCGGATTCTAAGTAATCGGGATTCTAGGTAATCGATAATCTACCCCATAGGAATTCTACGTCATTGATAATTTGGGTAATCGGATTCTGCGTTATGGAAATCTAGGCAATCGGAATCTAAGTCACCGGTAATCTAACTCATTGGTCTGTAGGTAATCGACCTCTTCTCCTTTCTTGCCGTATTCAACTTAATTCTTCGGCTTTAATCGAATTGGTTTATTCGCTGGGTGCGTAAGCCATAATGGAGGACACAAAACTGATGTCAGCGCCCGCTGCGAACAGAACTAAGAGTGGCTCTTTATTATTGAAGGCTATGAAAATAACACGTGTGTCAGTTCAATTAAACAAATAAAATATAATAGATCATCAAAGTTGTTGTGTAGTTGATTGCAAAAATTCTAGAAGAAATAACAATTGTAAATTTTATAAGTTTCCGATTGTTAATTGGAAATTAAACCAGCAAAAAAAATGGATAGCTGCTGCTCAACATCTTTCACATGTTTAGCCAGGACTATATTTTTACCCTCTCTTTAAGTTTCTGGTTAAAAAATAATATTATGGGTAATAGATTAAAAAAAAAAACATAAATTTAAAATACATTCGTAAACATATAATTATGCCAAATAGAGCTATTCGTTATTCTTTATTTAATTTCAGATTGTTAGATATTTAATAGTAATACTGATCTTTCATTCAATATTAATTTAACAATAAACACCTTGACAGATTTTAACACTGCTTAATCTAATTCACTTGAGACTTGTTTTAGTTATTGGGTTTATTTTCCTTACTGTATTTAGCTGATCCAAAAAAAATTTTTAATTTAATCTACACTCTGTGTAATAGGTCACATTTTGCATAATTTTTTTTCAAGTTTATTTAATTTTTTAAATAACTATTTGGCAACCAATACATGTAAATTTTCTTAAAAAAGCCACCGTAAGTTGTATCGTTAGGTAGCGCTGGGGTCACGCATCCAGCGAATTAAATCATAACGTTTATAAGCCCTCTTTGAAACCTTGATTTATAGTGAAATCAATTTAGTTACAATTTATGTATTCAGAATTGAATATAATAATAAGTATTGGTGTAATGGGTCTTGAACAATCACTGCCGCGATCAAGACATCAACCGCTAACATCGGTACGGTTGACACTTTTACTCTTAACAACAATAGAGATACTTGACCTAAATGGAGTCTCCACCGAAGCCGATGTCCGTGAAACACTTAAGCAGAACTTCACGACAAACTTGGGAATCAAACGGGTAAACCTGACAAGAGTCACCCAACGAGGCCAACGGGCGGCCTTCTGCGAGATCGATCAGGCTAGCGCGACCAAGACTCTCGATAAGGCGCATATGAAAATCAGATGGTTCAACTGTCGCATCCGGCCAATCACAAGAGTAACACGCTGCATTAAATGCCATGGGTTCGGGCGGCCGTCACACGTCTGCAAAGGACCTAATCGCAGCAAGTGTTGCTTCAAATGTGGCGAAAATAACCAGAAAGTAGCGGAATGTACCAAACAGCCAAAATGCTTCCAATGCTCCCCAAACACAGATGCCACAGATGGACTGTACCACGTCGCTGACTCTGAAGCTCATAGAGTATTTTGCGCTGCTCTAGCCGAAGCTACAAGAACACAAAAATGACACGAGTTTTTCAAGGGAATCTGAACAGATATGTGATAGCACAGAATCTGCTTCGCCAGCGAGTCTTCGAAAACAAGACTGACGATTGCATTATCTGCGAGCAGCACTCGAACCCCCAGATTAAAACATGGTTTACGGACTAAGCAGGCACCGCAGCGATCTGGGTAGTAAATTCGAGCAACGTCGCTACCAGAAACAATGGAAACGAAACGGAGAAAAAAAACGCGGTTTCGCTCGAGCGCTTATGAACAAATAGCTGTTACTCCGCGAGGGTCGATAGAGGGAGCAGGAGTGAGCATCGTGTTTTTATATCGCCCAAGAGATTTATTGAATTTATCAGTTTCAAGCAACCGATAATTGAACCCTTTAGTTCTATCCGAGAGAACTAACGAAGGAGAGTGTAGTGACTAATTAGACTTACTAAATAACTAAGTACATTCACAGATATTAGTTCGGAAAGATGCAGGAAAGTGACAGCCAAATGCCGATAAACGGCGGCCATGTTTTGCAGCCCGATGAAAATGACATCTGGAGGGACGACGGTCAAGCAGGAGGCGAAGATAATGTCAACGCCGAAGACAAGGTAGGAGAGACTTACTCGGATCGAGAAACTGTCATCGGAGGCTCCAGTGATTCTGAAATAGAAGACACCGGTGTGCAGGTAATCAAGAAAAGGAACCGCGGCAGACCCCTGGGTAGTAAGAACAAAGTTAAGGCAGGTAAACTCAGCAAAATTGCAGCAGGGGAAGGTAAAGGTATTGAGAGTTACTTCGAACGTCAAGGGAGAAGCAACCTGCAGAAGAAGAATGACAATAATATCATGACCAGAAGCAAGAGTGCTCCAAGACTATCTAATGACCCTGTCATTAGCGACACTCGTAATGATGAAGCACCCCCGAAGGTAAAGCAGACAACGGAGGTGGGTGGTGAGGATAACTCGGTCTTTCAGCCAAAGTACCGGATTGCGAGAACCCCAGTGGAGCCCGTGCCGCAAGTAGAAGCAACTCAAGATAAGGGTGAAAAAAAAGAAAACTCTTCGCAGAAAGAGGAAGTCAGCGCGGTAAGTGAGAACACAAATACCGAAATAAAAAACACCCAAGGTACCGAAGTTGGGACAGGCGGAACACAGCAGATAGAAGACTCAGGTAAAGGCACGCCAGTAAGTCAACGATGCCTTTCTAAATTTTGTCGTACTTTCGAGATGAGATTGAGAGAATCGGAGCTAAAATTCCTAGTGCAGCTAGAAATAGCAAAACAAGAGATTCTTGAGACGATGGTACAGAGTATGAAGGCACCCCAGGAGCCAACTGATAGCACCAATGACTTAGAGACTAGGGATGTCGCAGATCAAGAATCAGTGGCTGAGGTTCTAGACACCCGTAGGGGAGGCAGAAGGGTCTTGAAAAGCATCAGGGAGAGAGGCAGTGGTAGAAGGAGGGAAATTCGGAGAGTGGAAGATCACACGCCATCTGCCGACCTTGTATCAGAGAACAGAACGCTAAATAAGAAGTCTACCGATACAAAAAGTGTCACACCCGTCCCCAAAACGACGTTGGCAGGGAATAGCTCCAATGGGGGCAAGAGTCAAAGCACGGACAACGAAAAAAGAGGCAGAGCTCCGGTTAAACCACTGAGAAGTGACGGAAAAGTGACTTTCTATGGAACTCACCCGAGGAAAAGTTTGATAGCACAGCCAACATACATTGACAAGGAGAGTTGGCTTGGAGAAAAAGCGGAAAGGACAAACAGAAGAAACAATATAGTGTTAAGAAGAGAGCTGGTGGCCGGGAAAAAGACAACGAGGGAGCTCCAGGAAATTATCAAGACATCTCTTAATTTAAAAGTCAAGATACTCCAGAATATGGAGGTGGGAGACAGCCACGTAGCTGAATTGGACTCTCTGGAATCCAAGAAGGCAGTGATGGCAAATAAGGCGCCGTTGAGGGGAAAAGAGCTATGGATAGACGATGACTTGACCAGAAGACAGGCAGATACTATACAATGGATCGACAGCGAGGTGGACAGGCTGAGAGCCCAAGGCAAGTCGGCGAAACGATACTACATGAAAGTGAGGCTAAACGGAGCGTGGTGGAGTTGGGATGAGAGGAAAGCTAGAATGAGCCCTTTGGCAGGCAGGTTCAGGGAGAGAAGGGGCCCAAGAGCACCTAGGACCAGCGAGATTAATTTTCGGAGGCCTTCTCAGGGTAATACTTCGGGAAGAGGTCCCCAATAATGATCTCGTACAAATCACTTCCTAGAATACGGCAGGTATAAGTAAGGCAGAGGAGATAAATGAATTTCTGGAGCAGAATCAGGTGGTAGTGCTACAAGAAACTTGGGTTATAGAAGAAAAGGAAAAGGACGCCTCAAAGAGGCTCAGTAACAAATTCAACTGGTATTTCAAAAGCGCAACCAAAGATAAACAGATTAAGAAAGGCAGAGCAAGTGGAGGCCAGGCCCTAGGAATTAAGAAAGAGCTAGTAGATAAGTGAGAGGTGAGCGAATGGCAGTTCGGTTTACAGGCTAGAAAAATGAAGGGAAGCACGAACTCACTCTTATCACAGCATACAATAATGCAGGGATTAAAAGATTTGAAAAAAGTTTCAGAAACATCATTGAAGAAAGCGTGCCCGGAGAAGAGAACGTATATATAGTCGGGGACTTTAATGCGAGGATTGGCGAAGAAGCAGGTATAACAGCAGATGATCAGGATTATGACGTGTCCAAGCATAGAAGATCGCAGGATAAGATCACAAACAGTGAAGGCAAAAAGTTCCTGAAGATATGTGACGAGCTGGGTATCAATATTCTCAATGGAAGAGCAAACGGTGATCGGATGGGGGCGATCGCCTTCATTGGAGGGGGGGGGAGAACGGACAGCAGTACAGTTCTTGACCTGGCCCTGAGAATAGGTGAAACCAGGCGCTTAGAGGTTAAAGAGTTGGCAGTCATCCCCAGAACGGAGTCAGACCATCTTCCAGTGAAGCTCACGCTAGCTAAAACTGGAGTGGAAGTAACAAAGGAAGAGGTTGAATGGCACGCAGATATGGCACAGTCCCCACTCTTGGAGAACGAGGACCATTTAGATAAGAATTCTCCTACTTTTAAATTCAGATGGTCTCATCAGAAAGCAGAAGAGTACAGAGCGACCTGGATAAAAGAATGGGAAGAACGGAAGAAAGACACACAAACAGATAGATGGGATAAACTGGTGAGCATAACAAAGTCAACGGCAAGACTCTGTGAGATGGAGAGGAAAGCTAAAAAGCAAACCCGGGATACTGCCCCGTGGTTTGATAAAGAATGCTGAGTAAAGAATAAAGAGATGTTCAGGGCCATCAAAAAACACATCAAGGAAGGCAGTGAAACAAGCAAGAAAGCCCTCTACTGGGCTAGGAAGTCATATAAGGAGACATGTAAAAATAAAAAAGGAGCATGGCTGGAAGAAAAAAGAGCTAAAATTGGAAAAAGTCGGAATATGTCCGAATGGTGGGAAGCAGTAAATGCATTCAGAAGGAAAGCTAGAAGCGAAGCAAACAGAGATATCTCAGAAGAACAATGGACCAGCCACTTTATGAACACCATGGGGGACGTGAGAGATACCCAGGAAGACATACAACAGACAGAAGAGGGCAGCCCTGGGGATAATCTGGACAACAATGAGGACAATAGACAGGAGAGAGAAGAAGAAGGGAATGAAACAAGAGATGAAGCAGACCCCATGGAAGCTAACATTAGCATGACGGAATTAAAGGCAGCCCTAAAGAGAATGAAAAACAGGAAAGCTCCAGGTGAGGACGGGCTTGTGGTTGAGTTTTATGAAGATCTGCCGCCGGAAGGCTTGTTGGATCTCCTGGAAGCCCTAAATGAGATATGGTGCAGAGGAAGCATTCCAAAAAGATGGGAGGTGGCGCACATCGCTCCCATATACAAAGCAGGAGATAGCAACGACCCAAAGAACTATAGGCCAATCCCACTACTTAACGTAGGATACAAGATCCTTACCAATATAGTCACAGAAAGGTTGGAGAAATGGTGTGAGGAAAAAGAAACCTTGCAAGAGAGCCAGGCAGGTTTCAGGAAAAAAAGGGGAACCAGTGACCAAGTCTTTACACTAAATGCAGTCATTAATAATTGGATCAAGAAGAAAGGAAGGAAAGTATACGTCTGCTTTGTAGACTTCAAAACGGCATTTGACAGTGTGGACAGGGAACTGTTATTCCTGAAAGTAGCAGAAGCTGACATTCCAGGAAGGATGCTTAAGCTTATAAAAGCAGTCTACAACAGGACCGATAACAAAATAGTAGTAAATGGGAAAGTAAAAAGCGGCTTTGACGCATCACAGGAAATCAGACAGGGCTGTCCGCTGAGCCCGTTACTATTCAATTTCTTTCTGGATGACATCGATAAAGAATTCAGCAGGGTGAACACCGGAGGCATTGTTTTTGGCAGCATTAAGGTCTACTTAGAGAAGTACGCAGATGATATTGCAATGTTAGCGTCAGATCGTGAAAGTCTGAGAAAAATGCTGAAGCTCTTGAAAAATTATGCAGTTAGAAACAAACTGAGAGTGAATGCAAAGAAAACGAAGGTCATGGTAGCTGGTGGAAAAAGAAGCAGGAAGAAGGCAGCACGCGTCTGGAAGTACGGGGACGACGTCTTAGTAGAGGTAAGAGAGTTTAAGTACTTAGGATGCTGGATGTCGAGCAGTAACAAATGGACGTCTCACACGAGGGAAATGGCAGGTAAAGCGCAGAAAGCGCTAAACGCAACCTGGGGACTGATAGAAAGAACTGGTAGAAATACCATCAGAGATAGACTGTACCTGTACAGCTCTCTTGTGAGATCAGGGGCCTTGTACGGAGTCGAAATCTGGGGTTGGGGAGGCAGTAGAGAGATCGAGGCAATGCATAGAAGGTATTATGAGGCAGCTATGGGTGCCCGGGAAAAAATGATCAGGACTGGTCAGACCTGTTCATATCTGATCAGGCCTGGAATTAGACCTGATCAGACCTGTTCATGTATGATCAGGCCTGAAATTATACCTGATCAGACCTGTTCATGTCTGCTCATGCCTGTTCATGTCTGAAACATTAAATACGCTCAGACCTGATGAGACCTGTCCATGCCTGTTCATGCCTGTTCATGTCTGAAGCATTAAATACGCTCAGACCTGATCAGACCTGTCCATGCCTGTTCATGCCTGTTCATGTCTGAAGCGTTAAATACGCTCAGGCCTGATCAGACCTGTCCATGCCTGGTCATGTCTGAAGCATTAAATACGCTCAGACCTGATCAGACCTGTCCATGCCTGTTCATGCCTGTTCATGTCTGAAGCGTTAAATACGCTCAGGCCTGATCAGACTTGTCCATGCCTGTTCATGCCTGTTCATGTCTGAAGCATTAAATACGCTCAGACCTGATCAGACCTGTCCATGCCTGTTCATGCCTGCTCATGTCTGTTCATGTCTGAAGCCTCAAATACGCTCAGACCTGATCAGACCTGTCCATGCCTGTCCATGTCTGCTCATGTCTGTCCATGTCTGTTCATTTATGAAGCGTTAAATACACTCAGGCCTGATCATACCTGACCATGTCTGATATCTATCCTACACTGAGAGACAATTTTATTTAATAGTAATGAAATTTCATTACTATTTAATAAAACGTTTATTTGGCTAATCCCAAATAAAAATTTATTTGATATTAATTTAATTTCCTTAAATGCTAATAAAAATTTTATTAAATACTAATAAGTGTTTCTTAGTATGTAATGAATATTTATCTACGTGTAATATAAAGAAAATTCATTAATCAACTAACTAACAAGTATTGATCAGTAATTAATTGAATAAATAATTAAGTAAAATTGAATTTTGTCGGAACTATATTTTGAAATACAAAGTCTACAACTGTTGTTATCCGAGTGGATGTTAATTTTTGAGCACTTAAATTTAAAAATTTTACAAATGAATCGATAAGAGTTAGACATTATTTAATAAAATGAAAACAGAAGCAGAAAACCAGACAATTTAGAGACGCATTTGTTAAAAATAAAGACTATGATTTCATAAATTCAATCGAATATTTATTTATTTTTATTATTTAAAATCTCTACATGTGATTCGTCATGAAGTAAACAAATAGGTTAGGTTAGGATGTCTTGTTAAAAAATCTTAATACTATTTATTAAAAGATTTTACTGTGAAAATATATTTGAATATATTATTATTAATTGGTGAATACTAATTTTTTTTTTTTGAGATTATTTTTTTTAATGACTTAATATTCGTATTAATGACATCAAACGGAAGCGATGCTCGTAGTTATTTTAATAAAAACATATTAGTATTTAAGAAAATTTTATTAAGTACTTATAAAATTTTATTAAATACTAATATAATTTTATTTATATGAAATATAATTTTATTAACATTAACTAAATTTTTTTTTCAAGTCCATAAATAAACTGTTTTATTACTATTAAATAAAATTGTCTCTCAGTGTAGAACCATATGTTAATGGAGCGAAAGAAATACATAGCCGTCCCTAATAAATCACTCTAATATATAATTAATTATTTATAATTAATAAATTAGGTCTAGAACTCAGTTAACTATAAGGATAAATCTTGTATAAAATTTGAATTACTTTAAGTAGCTTGAAAGATATTCATAAGTCAAGATGAGTCATTTGGTCAAGAGGTAAAGTGTCAGTTTGAAGAGCGCGAGGTCCACGGTTCGAATCCCCGTCAGCACCGATTTTTTTTTTTATGGACCTGATCGAGTCAGACATGAACAGATCTGATCAGACCTGAACATGCCTGTCCAGGCCTGATCAGGCATGGTCAGGCATGGTCATTTTTCATGTCTGATCAGGCCTGAAGACTCATGCCTGTTCATGCCTGATCAGGTCTGATCATTTTTTCCCGGGTGTGGCGAAGAACACGCCAGAATACATTTGGAGAACGGAAGGTGGAATGAAAAGCATCATGGTCACCGTCAGAAAAAAAGCGTGTATGTATTTGCTAGACATTATGAGAATGGAAGACAAAAGATGGCCGAAGGTCTGCTTGAGTGAAGAATGCCGAGGGATCTTAAATGGCGAGCCAACAAGGTGGGGAAAAGCTGTAGTCATGGCGCTGGAGGATATGAAATGTAGTGACGTTATCAGGATGATCTGGGAAAAGAAGGAAATTGCAGTTATTGAATTGATAGCCTAAATGAAGGTCTGAATTATATGGAAGCAGCGCTCACTTCAGAAGACAACTCAAGAATCATGAACTCCAGCTATAACCCGAGGTACAAATTTGTCAAGACGTGCATAGGAACGGAGCAATACTGGGCAGATAGAGTCCTCCCGAGCTGGATAAAGATGGTGTGGTGCAGGCTAAGATGTGGAAACATTGACAAGTCAGGCAAAAAAGGATTCAAAGATTGACGATGCAGACTCTGCAAAGTCGAGGAGGAAACTCTCGAGCAAATCTTCAAATGCAGTATAATGGCAGAAAAAACTAACGAGAACGTCAAAATGAGAATCTCTGAATGGCTGGGGACAAACGGAGGTGCAGATTTTGACTGGCTGATTGTACAAACCCTGAGAAAGCAACCAAATGAAACTTTATGTGAATACATCGGCAAATTTGAAAAGCTAGTAAAGGAAGGTGCGACAGGAACAGAACCCAACCAAGAAGATGCAGTGTATTAGTAGCAGCCCAGGACGCAGCAACGTCAACGTCAGGACAAGTGCAATGAATGAGTGTGTGGACTCAAAGTCGGTTTTTATTTTTCCTTTTTTCTTTGCTTAAGCAGTAGACTTTGAATTTTGCAGTTTACTAGTCACGTAGATATAGTAAAAGATGGTTTTATATAGTCATTAATGTATGTTGTTAAGCAAAAGTGTACACGGCAGTTTCCACTGCTATACATTGAAATAAATATCTAATCTAACTGTTACTCCGCGAAAAATCATTCGATTTACTTTCCTTTTTTTTTTTAAGTTATGCTTCTTATGCAACTTCCAACAAACAAGGTTGCGTTAAACGTATAACGCTACCATGTAGGGGGAATAAAAAGAGATAGAGCGAGAGTGGATGCGTGGCACTCGAACGCATGCGCGTAGTATGCCTGTTGCAGGCCAGCGCGAGCGTTATCAACGAGTAGCGTTCAATGTTCCAATGCAAGAGAAATATAGTTTGGAAAATCAAAAAGTGTACACCTCATAATCTCATTTTCCACAATAAAATTGATTAAAATAAAACACAAAAAACCAAAGAATGAAACATTTTTATAAGACGTGTAAAACTAGAATTTCAAATTCGGAAAAAATGTTTGAATTCGCGCTTCGCTACAAGTAGTGTCACTTACTGGACGTAATCCAAAGGATCACACAGTTGACTTGGTTCGCCCCTATTGTGTTTTATGTATATGTATATAAAAAATAAAGATATACTAAGACTATGAAAAACAGTCGATAATTTTTTTGAAGTTATACTTCGTTAGGCGCGTTATGAAAAAAAGATTGAAGTGAAATTTTCAGATGCGCGCGCCTCTCTGTAACACAAAAGTAACAGGTTGAAGCTGCCTGCTAAACCACTCATTAAATCTTGAAAAAAAAAGCTACTCCCTTGCAACCTTTACCTCACTCTGGAATCACTCTGTATTCAGAGTCAGAGTGAAATCATATTGAAACCAGTGTGGATTCAGAGTGGTTTTGTGCCTTTTTTCCAGAGTCAAATCACAGTGAATCCAGAGTGATCCCAGAGTGAATTCAGAGTAATCTCAGAGTGAATTCAGAGTAATCTCAGAGTGAATTCAAAATGAAACTAGAGTGTTTTCAGAATGTCTTGAAAATGTTTTCAACGTGGGTTTAGCGCTTTTCAGAGTAAATTCGAATAATTCTCAATTTTGTCCTTAGTATATTTATGATAACTTTAACATGAGTGTAGTGTATTGAGTTTTCATAATTTACCTACTTATATTAACAGTTAGACGACAAATGGTTATTAATTGGTTCCCTATTTGAAAATTTTTAAATGTTATGAATTTTTGTATGACTTAAAAAGATTTTATTTTGAAGATACTAGGATTTTAAGATTATATATAATTTTTATATAACTACATATAATTACATATAATTTATATATAACTATATGTCATTACATGTATTTGTTTTTAATATTTGATCGAGCTAAATTTTAAATTATTTTAATTTCAAATTATTAAAATTTAACCAATTTAATAATTGTCTTCGAATAAATTAATTTATTAATAGTCAATAAATCTTTCTATCAGTGTATATTAATAATTAATAATTTACAAACAAAATAAAAAATTTTGTTCATTACGCATTGATCATGTATACGATTTGCATTACTTGTAGTTTTTAAAAACCCTGCTATTCAAATAAGTCTCATCGGTAAACTGGTAAAGAATTAGTCTTTCAAGCGTCCGGTCCCAGGTTCGATTCCCGAGCGTGACGGTTTTTTTTTATTTGATTCCATTCTGGCTTTAGTCTGGGTTCACTCTGGTTTTATGCTGGAAAATAGGCACAAAACCACTCTGGAACCATCATGATTCCATAATGTTTCCACAATTTTTTCAGACTGATTTCAGAATGATTTGAAAGTCGCAAGGGCTAACAAAATAAAAATAGAACCTCTATTAGTCGCGCATATTGGCAAGCTCGTCGCCCCTGATCACTGTTTTTATATTTATGATATTTATCCATATGTTTCTAGTTTCTAAATTCACAACATGTGTTTTAGTTTCATACAAGCGCGAATTATGAATGTGCTGATAAATTATATTCAGTAGTGATTTTAATTGAATATTTTGATTAATATTATTTACTATTCGCAAATATTGGTGATAAAAATTGTACTTATATACTTTTTCAAGTGCTCCAATGTAATTGAGGTTAACTATCCGTATGTATTATTTATTGATATAAATTAAAATATTACCATTTAATATAATTAAATCTAAATATTTTAAAATTATTAATGTTAAATATTTATTATTGGTTATTCAATATTTACAAAATAAAGAAATAAATATTATAAAACATAAACAAAAATTGAAATCGAAGATCAAATTAAAATATTAATTTCTACTATTTATTATTAAATTGAATAAATAATAAATATTTATAAAAATAAATGAACAAATCTGGAGAAGATTTTTTGATAAAAATGAAAAGTTAATATTAAATTACGAAAATAATCAATATTTAAAAAATGAATAAACTTAAATTCAATTTTTGAGTTTATTTATTTACTTTTAAAATATTCAATAATCAATAATAAATATTTAAAATTACGAATTTTATAATATTGAGTATTAATCGAATTAAATAATAATTAAATTATATCAATAATTACCCAGCAAACGGGATCGGATTGAGTTGGATTCAACATCCTATCCGCTTTAACACGATTCAATACAATGTCTTTCACAATTATATCGAAAATTGTAAATAATGATTTAAAAAAAATGATTTCTTAATAAATAATTTAAATGGTGGATTTATGAAAAAAACAATTATATACAATAAAGAAACTTTTTTGAGGAATAAAAATTTTTGTTTTTAAATCATTATTTCGCTAAGACAAAAACATGACCAAAATAATGTTTAAAAATATTCAAGTTATCTATTTGTTTATAACAAATTTCTAAACAATTAACATTAAAAATTTTTTAGCCAAGCCACTAAACACAATATATTATTACAAAAACAGCCAAAATAAAAGATTTAGGAAAAAACATTTTTTTTTACAATAGTATCCGGATATTTCAATTTTTGATAACTTTGAAAAATCATTATAAACAAGTAAAAAAACTTTTACAACGAGATGTTGTTCGTTATTCATATAACAAAAGCTCCCAAGACAAAAAAAGTTTATAGACACATTTTTTAAAGTTTGATAAGAGATTTTATGAAAACTCAAATCTACGAAAAATTAGTTAATTAACAATAACATAACTTAAACAAAAATCAAGCTAAAAAATTTTTTTTGCGGGGCTATCATCCTTCAAGTGTTTAGATGACTCTATAATTTATTCCGATTTTTAAATTAATTATTGAATGTTATAAAAAAATTATTTTGTGTTGCACACTTTGCTTGGCGGCGACACCTAGGCACCGAAACGGCCGCGCGGAGCCCAATTTTCAACGTTAAATAAAAATTTAGTCCATTGAAAAGTTACATTTTTGGTTGCATTTTTTAGAGGACGCAATTTTATTTTTTTGATGTGTAGGGGGGGTCAGTGTAAAGCTAAAAACCAAGTTTGTGGGGTTGCCACCCTTGTCCCACGGCCGTCATCTTGAAAATAGGGGTTGAAATGGTTTTTACGATATATCTTTTAAACTATTTATTTGATAAAAAAAATTTGTCAACATTTTTTGTTGAAAATTAAATTTTCTTCAACTTTGATCCAGTAACTTTTTGTCGTAGAACTATGAATAAAAAAGTAATAAGCGAAAATATTCAGAAATTCGAGAAAAAAATTTCTATTTTTCGAAATAACTTTTTAACTTCTCGCTAAAAATCTCAGATTTTCAAAAATCGGGAAGTTATTGTTTTCACCCCGCTTTGCAAAAATCGAGTTTTCATCAGATCTCGACGTTTGAAGGTCACAGGAAGCTTCCCTGACTACCTCCGCGATGTTGTCACTATGCGTGCGTGCGTGCGTGCGTGTGTGTGTGTGTGTGTGTGTGTGTGTGTGTGTGTGTGTGTGTGTGTGTGTGTGTGTGTGTGTGTGTGTGTGTGTGTGTGTGTGTGTGTGTGTGTGTGTGTGTGTGTGTGTGTGTGTGTGTGTGTGTGTGTGTGTGTGTGTGTGTGTGTGTGTGTGTGTGTGTGTGTGTGTGTGTGTGTGTGTGTGTGTGTGTGTGTGTGTGTGTGTGTGTGTGTGTGTGTATATATATATATGTAAGTATGTGACCCGCTTATAACTTTTGAACGACTGAACCGATCGGAACGAACTGAACGGCGTTCTAAAGAGTTCCCTCGAACTTAGATTTCATAAGAATTTGAACCGATTCGGACCGATATATTTTAAGAAATCTTGAAAAATCTCAAAAAAAATAAGAAAAAAATCATTTTTGAAAGTGGTTTTTTTGGAATATCTTCTAAACGGCTCTATCGATCAACTTCAAAAACTAATCCGCTCTTAAGCTTGAAAAACCACGCCGATCGTCGCCAATCCGGTCAA
The DNA here is from genome assembly GCA_000956155.1 of Cotesia vestalis. Lineage (NCBI taxonomy): Eukaryota > Metazoa > Arthropoda > Insecta > Hymenoptera > Braconidae > Cotesia > Cotesia vestalis. Next base: position 18,367 of record JZSA01006918.1, on the reverse strand, counting down.
TATACCTATATTATACAATGTTTTTCAATGATTCGTACCGGTCAAGAATTTTCCGGAAAATGGAAACATTAAAATTTGGGCAACTCTAAGTAAAGAAATCACTAAGTACAAAATTTGTATAAATAATATATTGGAAATAATAAAAAAAATTATTTGTAAAAAAAAAGATGATTTAAAATTTCAATAATAAAAGAGGTAGTAATGTAAAAATTCAGTTACCAAAAAAAATGGAATTATTTTAAAAAAGATAAGCATAAAATTAGAAAATTTAAAAACAAAATATCCATGAAATTAGACAAACCATAAAACAAACACGTAAAATGACGGAGATTTTAAAAAATGGAAAATAATAAATTTAGACAAGTCAATAAAAAGACAATTGAAAAATTTAGAAAAATGGAGTTCTAATTATTTGTAAACTTAATAAAATGGACATCTCTAAACATAGACAAGTAAATTTAGATATCTTTACTTTTGGACATCTCTAAATATTTACAAATATAAATTCTTACAATTTATAACAATGATGATTAAAAACGTAGTAATCATACGAAATAAGCGCTAAGAAATTTAAAATACAAAAGATAACTAAAAATTAATTAATTTTCTTGTAACTGCTGCCTTCGGAAGTTTACAGTTATTTTTGATCGATTGTCTTTTAATTATAAAAACACACCAAGATTTTGCTTTTAATCGTGGTAAAAAATATTTTTGAAGACCAGGAACTACCAACAGCTTCTGTGACCGCTGCTCCAGGAAGTTGTAAAGTTATTCTTGACCAATTGTCCTGTAAAATATATACCTAGATTAACCTTCCGTCACTCGCGCTAGTGAGGGAATCCCCGCATGTCAACTTTTATTTTAAATATTAAAAAAATTATAATAGTCAGTACTGTAAACGTTTCAGAATTTGTATACTATTTATCAAAAAATATTCTTAAGCCGGAATTTTCAATTTATTTAGCTTAAAATTTTTTTTATTGAATTTAAAATAACGACGTTTCGAGAATTGCGGCTTTTCCCCGCTAACGCGTGTACTCTTGATGTATAAATTTTACTTGTGGTGTTGCCAGATTTTGACGCAGAAACTTACGGAATTGCGCAGTAGGTACAAGTGTAATATCTGTGATTACACATACATAAGCAGTGATTAAAAAGAAATAATAAACAAAAAATTAAAAAAAATTAAACAATCAAAATTAATATAAATTATATATTCCCTGGCGGATTCGTGGTCACGGTAAAATGATCGTGAAACGACGGTGAAAGCACCGTCAATTCACAGTGTGGACAAATTATCGTCGAATAACCGTCACTTGTCTGTCGAACGACCGTCGTTTGACAGTGAACGATGAGTATAGTTGTGAACAATTTTCACTGTATCATGTCGATGAAGTTTTCAATGTACAACCATCGTAGAAATGACCAAGTCATAACGTAGAATTAAATCAAATAACAAAGTCTGTATAATTTAAGTTAACTATGTGTATTATATAGTCTGTAGCCCAGCACTGATGCCGGTTGGTATTCCATTAAATTCACGTCTTTTTTTATCTATATTTGATTCCTCATCTCCGACTGATGGGATTCTTTCTTCGTAATTTTTGTGATAAAAAAATCTGGAAATTGGTTGACCACGCAGGCCAACCCTAGAACTTCCCGCTAAGTTTGAATTTGAAGCGCCTTAAAATACGTTTTTTGGTTAATATTTGAGCTTGTCAATCTCAAAGCACTTCGAGCTCAAACTCACTTCAAGTTCAAGCTCAAAGCTCTTCGAGCTCAAAATGTATTTATTGAACTACTATAACTTTTGAATGCGTCGTTCGATTTTCATTTCTAAAAAAGTGTTTGACGCAGTTTTTAACCTTCCGTCACTCGCGCTAGTGAGGGAATCCCCGCATGTCAACTTTTATTTTAAATATTAAAAAAATTATAATAATCAGTAATGTAAACGTTTCAGAATTTGTATACTATTTATCAAAAAATATTCTTAAGCCGGAATTTTCAATTTATTTAGCTTAAAATTTTTTTTATTGAATTTAAAATAACGACGTTTCGAGAATTGCGGCTTTTCCCCGCTAACGCGTGTACTCTTGATGCATAAATTTTACTTGTGGTGTTGCCAGATTTTGACGCAGAAACTTACGGACTTGCGCAGTAGGTACAAGTGCAATATCTGTGATTACACATACATAAGCAGTGATTTAAAAGAAATAATAAATAAAAAATTAAACAATCAAAATAAATATAAATTATATATTATATTTAAAATTAGTAAAAATTATTAACATGATTTAAAATATTCAATTATTCACACATGTGAGATAATTCACGATATTTATGGACAAGATATAGGTTATGCACAGGTTAGTATTTACAAAATGATTTGTAATAAATGAAATAATTTAACAAAATAATTAAATGAATTAACGATATGAGTAATAAATATATATACAGTAAAATGTTAAATGAATTTATTATTTATTTATTTATATATGTTATATTTTTTTTTTAGATAAATCTTATTATGACATCAAGAAAAACAAATGCAAAAAAAATAACAACTTCGAAGAAAACTACTTCTAAAAAAACAACTATTTCAAAAAAAAGTAACAAATGACAAATAACAACAAATGACTGGTTTGACGAAGAGAGTGTTGATGAGATTACAGATGAATTATCTGGTATTTTTTCTGACAGTGATGTTTCAGACGCTGATTTTGAAATGTCTGGCCATGACAGTGGTTCTGAAGAATCGGCTGAGTCAGATAATGAGACTAATACAAATAATTCGAATCCAAATAGTTATTATTTGGGTAAAAATAAAACCTCAAGATGGATCAAAAAGCCTTATTCACACAACAAGACAACAAATGAAGTTCATGTTGCTAAAGTTAATAAACGAGCTGAAAAATGTAAAACTCCGATGGATTGCTGGGAACTATTCTTTGATAAGAAAACGATTGAAGACATAGTGAATTTTACAAATATTAAACTACTGAGTGAACAATCTAAATTTCAACGTGATAGAGATTGTGCTCTGACAGATGTTATTGAAATGCGAGCGTTTTTTGGTTTATTATATCTAATAGGATCATTGAAAATGTCTCGAGTAAATCTTCGAGATATTTGGGCGACTGATGGTATTTCTCCTGATTACTTTCGATGCATAATGAGTTACACTCGTTTTAGTTTATTACTTCGAGCAATCCGTTTTGATGATATAAATACTCGGAAAGATCTGATCATAAAACAATGCAAAATATTTTGAAGAATTAGTTATTGTTACACAGAAAATAAGTGACTTGGCTCATTTTGAAATTTCAAGTCGAAGAACTTCGCTAAAACAAGGTAGTGAACACAGCAGGGTACTCAAAGGTCTCATATGTATGTTTGTGGATGTGTGTTTGTTAGAATGAAAAAAGTAAAACTCGTATTGCGCCCGTGTATCATATAACATCAATTCAGAGTGGTCTTCCGATTATACCCATCTTAGTTCCGCTGTTACAGCCGAATGCAACCTACTTGTAGGATTATTAATTAACGAAGGAATCTAATTAGGGCTGGATTAATGAGTCACATAATGTGACTACTGTACATATGACGGTGCTCTTGAAGAGTTATATATCGATTATGCATAATGATATACAATTATATCAAATTATTAAAAAATGCTGCATCTAATCACATGTTATTATATATAACCATACATAATTATATACGATCATATATAATTATATGTGATTATATAAATGCATATATCATTAAATACAGCATTTTTTCGATAACAGCATAGAATCATATATAATTATATAGTTATAATTATAAAGATAATAATAATAATGCGTCTTCTTTGTCGTCAGCTTCGGGAAGAAGGCTGACTGCGCATGTCAGCGGAGCGATCAACCAATTAGTAAATTCGTTCTATCGATGTCGACACCGATAACCAATAGAAAAATTCAATACATCTGTAGTGTTAGTGACGTCAGAGTAACTCGGTTTGCGCATTTAAAGTGTTGAATTTTCTGATTAGCTAAAAATCGCGGGAACGAGAGGTTGCCAGGTGCGGCTCATGACTTTAGGAGTCCCCCAGGGGCGAATTCATCGCGGCTGACCCTGTTCACCGAACAAACAAAATCAGATAGAAAAAGAGAATAGTCCAAGATCCCAGAGCGATGACACAACTTATTTTCTAAAGCATAAAACTTTCGGTTCTAAGTAGTCTCTCGTGTACTTTTTAATACCTGTACGCTTGTGGAGTTGACTCGGTGACACTTGCGCAGGTATTAAGGGAGAAAGGTAACTAAAAATCAGAGTCACTTAAGTTAAAATTTAATGACTGATTTTTATATATATTTTGTAAAATATTACTCTGAAGTAATATCAAAAAAGTCAGACACTTTCCATCTGCCAGAACTTTTGTCAGACGCTTTAAAGCTCTACAAAAAATAAATGAACTTAATTTATTTTTAAATGTCTGATTTTTATATATGTTATTCAAATAAATATTACAAAGTTATATTTAATCAGTCAGACAAATTGTAATGGCCAAACATCCCCTAAACACAAAAATTACTCAACTATGAGTATGAGCGCGAGAGCACTATACATGCGTTTCAGAGCGAGTGAGACATCCATGGTAACTCGGTTCCCCTTCTTAAACTCACAATCTGTTTCAGTCTACTGTTTTTTGAAAAACAAAAAAATTAACAATTTAAAAAAAAAAAGTTGATTACCACAATTTAAACCAATTTTACAAATTTTCAAAAAAATGTATACATTTAAAAAAAAATATAAAAATTAATGTAGCATATATTTTATAATTTTAAAAATTTTATAACAAATAAATCATGGTAAAAAAAATTACAAAAAAAATTGACATGGGGAAATTTAAAAAAATAAAAAATGCAATTTTTTAAAAATAATTTTTTTTAAACAAATTTATTTGTTAAATTAGATTGAAAAATTATCAAGTGACTGCTAACTTAAATGTCATTAAAAAAATTATGATATTCAATTTTTTTTTTTTTTTAATTGTTCGTTTTTTATGGACTTTAAAAAAAAAATATATCAAAAAAAAATAAAATAGGAATTATATCCAAAAACATAAGAGCCAAAATTTTTTCCAACTTTTGAAAGCAAAAAAGCTATCGAAATATTAATTTTTTGTTATTTTTGACGTCACCACCATAAATCCGCCGTAAAAACAAGCAGAATAAAAAAAATAAAAAAATGTTAATTTTTCACCTAGATATGGCCAAAAATACGTTTGATTCCACTTATAAATAATTACAAATTTTTTTTTGATTTTCGCATGGAATTTTCTTATTAATTTTTTTTCATAGTAATTTCATTACTATAAAATTATAAAAAAATTTCTAATGTCAGTAAACTTCAGTGTCTTTTTATTATGATACTGAAGTTAGTTGACAGCTGTCAATTTTTTTAATTTTTACCTCTAAATTATTATAAAAAAATTAGGAAAACGGTTGACCCAAAAGGCCATCCCTGCAACTTCCCGCTAATTCCATACTTAACATTTCACTTATTAGGTTTTTGAGCTCTTCGAGCTCAATTAAAAACTTTTTTTAAAGTCCATAAAAAACGAACAATTAAAAAAAAAAAAAAAGTTGAATATCACAATTTTTTTAATGACATTTAAGTTAGCAGTCACTTGATAATTTTTCAATCTAATTTAACAAATAAATTTGTTTAAAAAAATTATTTTTAAAAAATTGCATTTTTCGATTTTTTAAATTTCCCCATGTCAATTTTTTTTTGTAATTTTTTTTACCATGATTTATTTGTTATAAAATTTTTAAAATTATAAAATATATGCTAAATTAATTTTTATATTTTTTTTTAAATTTATACATTTTTTTGAAAATTTGTAAAATTGGTTTAAATTGTGGTAATCAACTTTTTTTTTTAATTGTTAATTTTTTTGTTTTTCAGAAAACAGTAGACTGAAACAGATTGTGAGTTTATATAATTTTCAGTTATTTATTCATGTATTATTAAAATGGTTTGGAAATTTTGGAAAAAATTTAAATGGTCAATTAAATATTTATAAATCTGACATTATTAGTTAGTTACAAAGACATCACCATGGAGCAATCACATGTTCCGCACTGTCGAAACAAGTATTAAAAGTGTTCGATAGATGTCGCATGGTCGCGGAATTTTTCCTCTTCTAGATACTTGACTTTGAGGTGTCAAGTTCTATAAAGAGTAGGATTTTTGTACTCTATTACAGAGCTTATCGGATTGTGAATAAAGTTGTATAAACAACTAAAATAAATTTACTATCAACAACACATTAGTGCCATTTATATTTTCTAAACAACAAATTAAAATCAGAAATGATAAATTTTTTATATGCTTCAGGTTTGTCTACATCTTGATAAGGCCATATCAGGCCTGATATGGCCAATTTCTATATCAGGTCATGTCAGGTCTGATCAGAATATTTTTTCACGGGTTGTTGCATGCTTATGCATCAAATATTAATTTTAAAAATTTTAGATCATTTGGTGGTGGCACAGGAAGTGGATTTACTACATTATTACTAGAAAACATAAAACAAGATTATGATAAATTAACAAAATTAGATTTTTCGATTTATCCAGCTCCACATATTTCAACATCTGTAGTCGAGCCTTACAATGCTTTATTAACGACACATGGAACTGTTGATTATGAAGATTGTTGTTTTATTGTAGATAATGAGGCACTCTATGATATCTGCTCCAAGTACGAATTTAAGAATTAATCATTTCTAACCAGCATATGCTGCTGCATACTATTTTGCTTATTATTATCATTAAAGTCTAAATGGGCGTTATTGCTTATTTTTTTTCCCAAATTTTTAAAGCTCAATCCAAAGCAGTTAGATGCTACGTCATTAAAGTAACGATCGATGTCTCTTAAAATAATTGGAATTTTCAAAAATTCTTGTAAAAATTTGCAGGGTAAAGGAACCAAATATTGACCAGGCTCTAAATATTGACGAAGCAACATAACTTCTTAATTTTTAAAAATTCAGTAATTTCATTTTTATATTCAGTACGTAATTATTAATTTTTAACTAGACTTTAAATAAAAATTTACGCATACACACAAACATATGCAGTTGTTTCAACAAAAAACAAAATAAGTTTGTGTAAAAATGTCAAAAATTTTGAAAATTGGTCATTATATTGGTAAATACATTGATGATCAAAATAAATTTTTAAAAAACCGCTCTTTTTATGGTTTTTTGCTGATAACTTCTTAGGAAATGGTTCAAATGAAAATATTCATTGAATAAAAAACTTTCGTTTTCCAAGTGCTTTTCGAAAAAAAAAAATACAAAAAATTATTTCAAATGTTTTAATACGTGTTTTTTGATTTTGCACGACTCATGATGCGAAGCATCAGAGAGTGCTTTACGATCGAAAATTTTTTTTCGCCTTATTTTGGCGGCTATTTTTATTATTATAGCCTTGTTAGTTCACGGAATCAAGATATTTTGCATACTTTTGTCGAGATAATTTAATGGAGATTAATTCCATACTTTTTAAAAATTGATTTACTGCAATTTTTACCAACAGCCTGGTCGTAAAAAGATATTTCAGGACGAATGGAGATCATCGGGGTTGTGTTGTTCGGTGATTGCAGCGCTGATGGAAACTATGAAGTGACACTGATGACCAAGGCGACAGTATACTATTCCGGACTGGTTGTATGGCAACCTCCAGCTGTTTATAAATCCTCCTGCTCCATCGATGTTGAGTTCTTTCCGTACGACGTACAGACCTGTGTTTTGAAGTTAGGCTCCTGGACGTATGACGGTTTTAAGGTGCCGATAATAAATTATTGTCGCAGACGATTAAATAAAAAAAATAGAGAGCAATAATTCAACAATCATTTTTTTATCGACACGATTGCTAATTTGTTGACTAAGTTCATTTTTGTTTTTACGTGACATGTGGTTTTATTATTATTTTTTTTTTTTTTGTTGAAATGAGTTTGTTTAGGAATGCCAAAGTGATCGCCATCGTTTGTTATTTAAATAAATAATATCAAAGAAAAAAATCTCGGATTGCGCTGTTGGACGTGACGTTTTTTTTTTTTTTTTTTTTTTTTTTTTTTACTAAATTATTTGGGAAGTATTTCACTGAAAGATAAGCGGTTTGATAAAAAATAAAATGTCAAGTTAGAATTAGTATAATTTGTTGAATGATAAATACCGAAATTTAAATAATTTTATTGATAATCTTTTTATGATTTAAAATGGCTGGCAATTGCTTGTAGGCTTGGTACTTGCTTACCAAAGTGTAGGACCGGGCTTAATCCCGGCTTGCACTAATGAATATTATTTCCACTATAACATTTACGTGCATAACATTGTCAGCTACATGGAGGTGATCCAGCAAGGAAGATCTCTCTATTTTCAACCAGTGAGGACCATTGCAAGGCTCGGGAATGTGACCGTATGGATCAAATAATACCTGAAAACTTCATACTTTGATGAAAGCCAACGTGTCAAAGTAAGAGGGTCCTGCATTGTAGAGTGCCTTATCTTATATAGTGGACTTTATAGGATGGACCGTAATGTACCCACAGTAACTTCCTGGAACATGATTTCGGACAAATTCAAAATTCAAATTTATTATTGAAAATTTTGCTTGAATTGAAAAAATAATGATATTTTTTTCTTCGGTATTTTTTATTGTCACAACATCTTAGTTGTTAGATTTATTAAAAAAATAATGTCAATTATTTGTTTATTTATGATGTTTAAATAAATATTAATTTCATTTCATAAATCTTTAATCTTTTGGAATCACTTAATGACTATAACAATAACTACTTGAGTTTCAGATTTTTTTCGAACTTACAAACTGTTTTATATCTTATCATTTTCATATTCGTATTCATCATCAGACGTGTCAACATTGGCATTTCTTTAACCTTCTTTTAGTTTTTTATTATCTAAAAGTTAAGCAATATAAGTAACTTCGCCAGCTCGCCCAACTGTCAGGAGATTACTTTTAGATGGATAGGTCCATCCATGAGTGCTAAAAGAACGTTCGGTGGTTGATGAAGTAGGTGGCAATCCCAGAATAACAACACTTATTTTGCTTAGTGCTATTTTGCCACCCCGAACTTGCCACCATTTCAGAGCAGATAACATAATAACAGCTTGCTAAGCATGATTCTTACTCCAAATACCATCATTTCCGATGTACTCGGAATATTCTCTCATTATGCAATTATAATCTAAATTTAATTTTTTAGATACTTTCGAGATCACATCATAACTTTTAGCGTCTTGCTCAGTGGCTAAGTTAGCCCCCTTATATTTAGGATCCAATACTGTTAAAAGCGGAACTCAAAATTCCAATTTTAAAAGGTCCTCCACGGAATTTACATTTTGGCACACCCTAATATATATATATATATATAGCTCCAACTTGTATCGAGGACTAGAAACCATTAATTAAGTTTTCCTTTCCATCAGGGAATTATCAAACTGCCGAGTTTATTAAGATAGTAAGATCGTAACCGCCACCTGATAATTAACTGCTTTAATGAAAATAATAATAATAATAATAATAATAATAATAATAATAATAATAATAATAATAATAATAATAATAATAATAATAATAAAGATATCAGGTGTCAAATAATTAAATGCCTCTACTATTTTATTCTTCCGTTATATTACGTGTCACTTTTCATTGTTATTGTTCCTTTTATAGTATTTATAGTATTATTATACTAACAGAGAATTTACTAACTGTGGAACAGGCGCACCATTTGCATTTGCATTTTACCAATTCCCAGAGGCTCGTGACTGGTCTGCCGCGTTTTACTTCCTCTATTCTCTTTACTGTATTTTTTTTTTATTTAATATTTTTTTCTCACTTTTCAATTTTATTTATTTTTTTTTTTTTTAACTTTTGTCTTTTATATCTTATGTATCCACTCAGTATGCACTGAATACTAAATTTTAGGATTCTGCAACATGTACCAAAGATTTTTATCTTTACATAAAACTTTAACGCAACATATATTCTTTAAAATATATCTTTTAGTTTATTTTAAGTGCATAATATATGTATTATATATTATATCATAAGAAGATTTGTAAAATTTTAAATATGTAAGGAAAAACTGTATCCGCTAGTAGAGATTAGTGTATTATATATTCATATAAAATAAATATAGTAGAGTATATATATATATTGTAGAGAAAAGAGAGACGATATCTAATGGAATATTGCGGTTGTGAATAGGTATTGGATGTCTGCTTCGTCCTGTTTCGCAATATGCATGCCAATGTCACTTGCCAGTTGATAAAATAAAGGGTATATAAGGGCTTCACTAAAAAATATTTAATTACAAATTTTTTTTCTTCTTATCAGCTTAAATCCAATAATAAAAATATTGTTTTGAAATCTAATTACATATGGGTCATTTCATGATAAATCACCTGATTTTATAAATCATATTTTTTGATATGGTTGGATTTTTTATGTTTTTGTACATATAAAAAGACACCTAATCCTAAATTTTAAGCTCTTAATTTTAAAAAATTTTGGAGATATGGATTTTTGAAAATCGCGAAAAAATAACGATGCACTGAAAAAAAAAATTCTTGACTGGAGTGTAAATTTTCTTGGCTCAAGAAAATATCAAGGAAGATTAAAAATTTTTTGAATGAAGTCAAAGTTTATTGAGACAAGATAAATTTCTTGAGCCAAGAAAATTTCTTCTTGCTCCAAAATAACTTTTGTTTTCCTTAAAATTTTCTTGGCGCAAGAAATTTGTTTTTTGTGTGTGAGGTACTTTTCAAAAATTCATAACTCCTGACTAAATTATCGTAATTTTATTTTGCCAGTGGCTATTTTCTTCAATTTTAAATTAAGTTTTCGAAAAAAAAAAGTTTCTTTTTTTTCACCGTTTTTTCTTACATTTTAACTCAAATATTCACTTTTTTTGAAGACCGACATCTTTAATTTTCCCGAAGAAAATATTTGTTTCACTAGACAGTAAAACAAATTTTTTAAGCTCTTTATCAAAATGGGATTCAATTTTCTTCGATTTTTTAAGCAACTTTTTCGCATTTTTAAAATTTTTTTTTTTAATTTGAGTTTTTTGAAGATTTTTTAATTTTTCATCAAAATTTCAATCTAAATATGAACAAATAATATTTTCCTAATATGCCAATTATATAAATTGAAAACTTTTATTGAAATGTTTTTAAAAAAATTAATTTTATAGTTCAAGGGCTCAAAATTTGGGATTAAGTGTCTTTTTATATGAAAAAACACAAAAAAACTTCAACCAGATTAAAAAATATGATTATTAAAATCAGTTGATTTGGCATGGAATGACCCATATATATAGAACACACTGTTATTTTTCTCAGTTACGGTTCGATCGATTATATTAAAATTTAATCGTGAATAAATGAAATTTATGTTACATAAATTGTTTTTATTATAAAAATAAAATTTTCCAGATAAAGTATGTGTATATAGGTAACTGCAGAGCCAATCGAATAAAAGTTATCTATATAGACAGTATTGCCAGATGGTAGACACCACGGTTGAAGTTTAAAATGTGGAAAATAATCCAATGACGCATCGATATCAGTATCACGATCCGATGTGCCAGTCAACTGGCTGTGTAATCAGAGCTTTAATTAACTTTTATTCAAACACACATAACAACAGTCAAAATAATTGCAAACGCTTAAAAAACTAGTTATTTATTTGTCATTATTTTTTAAAATATTTCTCTCATTTGAAAAAATCTGCATTGATTTTAATAACTTTAAAAAATTAAATTTCAAGCGTCTTAACTTTAGTATCAACGACACTAAAATTTTTTAAGACCACACATGCGCATTAAACTAAGCGGCTTGCGCATGTGTTGATCAATTATGCATGTCCGCTACTGAGTAATCAATATATATATCGATACCCATATTCTAAGATGTAACCCATATTTAGAAAATTTCACAGCCGATTATAAAAATAATTTTTAAAATTAAAAATAATTAAAAAAAAAAATTTTTGATGTTTTAATTTTTAAAATGAATTTTTAATTGCGGAACAATAAAATGTCAATAAAAAAAAAAATTACTTAAAATAACAATAGTAAAAAGTAAAATGATAAAATTAGCAGTGAGACTGTTGAGATAAATTTTGAATGAGGTCTTTTACCCCATCTAAATACAATTTACATCAATATCAATTCTATTGGACTTTAAAACTTCATTAATTATTTTTTTAATAAAATGAATAAAATATGAATCATAAAATTAAATGTAAATTTAATCGACCGACTGAGTGACTGAGAAATTAAATAAACGATTAAAAAAAAAAAAAATTATTTTATTACACAGGTATTTATTATGATCGTCATTTTGCGAGAGAAGCTAACTTTAAAGTTTAAACTTTGAAATCAGTACTAATAAATTAACAGAGCTGAATAATAAAATAAATTAAATCAGATTATTTTGGCAACAACTCTTACAGAATACTTAACAATCCAAAGTGTAGTTTATCAACTGAGAGAAAACTTTTTGTTCATAGTTAGCATAGTCGTTTACGAAATTTACAACAAAAACAACAACAACAACAATAACAAAAACAACGAAAACAAATAAACAAGTTATTAAATTTATTTTTTTTTCTAACTACGATATTGTCAAATTTTAATTATAAAATATAAAATATAATTAATTATTAAAAAATAAAGCATAAAATATATTATCGTGTATCGTACACATTTTATACCTTTTCCATGGATACTCATACGATTATAGTGGCTGGTGTGTAATACACTTCCTGAAGAGCAAGGATGCGGTCCTTGAAGCTTTTAAATCATATAAAAGCTTCGCAGAAAAACAAGCAGGCATGAAAATCAAAGCCTTACAATCGGACAACGGCAGAGAATATTGCAACAAACAATTCGACGACTTTTTGCAACGCGAAGGTATCCAGAGGCGACTCACAGTGCCGTACACGCGACAACAAAATGGCGTAGCCGAACGCATGAACAGAACAGTCGTAGACATGGCCAGATGTTTGTTAATCCAGTCAGGACTACCGGAGATGTACTGGGCAGAGGCAGTAAATACTGCGAATTACCTGAGGAACCGATGTCCCAGCAGAAGCCACGATGGAAAAACTCCATACGAGTTATGGCATGGAAATAAGCCAGATTTGAGACATCTACGTGTATTTAGTGCAAAATCATTTGTCCTCAAGAAGACTCGTCGGATATTCGGAAACGGCGAAAGCATATAAAATACGACGAAGTGATACGGGAAAAATTGAATACACCAGGGACGTGTCGATTATTGAGGAACCCATATTGAGATCACGAAACGTCGCACAGATGGATCTCGACTATATGCACCCCGGAGAAGACGCTCCTAAGCCAGGGAACCTGCACACGAATGGAAGCGTGCAATCGCTGATAAGGTGCGTTCACACCTGCAACACGGAACCTGGGAGCTAACAAAATAATAAACCAGAGCGAGGGAGAGTCATCGGCTCAAAGGTAATTCTGAAAAATAAAACAAACGCAGAAGGGGCTTTACACAAAGGCCTGGATTCGACTTCGATGAAACGTTTGCTCCAGTGGCGAGACTGGACACCATCAGATTGCTTGCAGCGATCCCGTTGTCGACGGAGATGGGAACAAAATTACACGGAGTAATCGATGAGTAGCTAGACATGGAAGCACCGACGACGTTGAAAAAAACTCTGGAGTATATTGTACGTAATGAGAGAAGAGATTCACCATTACTTCCGATGGCAACGAAGATGCCCGAGAACTTCGCAGAAGGTGATCAAGTTTGCAGATTGCGCAAAGCGATATATGAACTAAAACAATCAGGAAAGAAGTGGTACGAACGCTTGAAAGCCGCACTTCAAAAGTTGAGATTGGAGCCAACAATATCAGATCCATGTCTATTCCAATACAGACAAGATGGAAAAATAATATTAGCCGCAGTCTATGTAGATGACATCCTGGCTACGTCGAACGACGAAAAATGGATCACAGATCTAAAGCGAGGTCTCAATAAAGATTTCGGAATCAAGGACCTCGGAAAAGCTAAATACTGCTTGGGAATTGAAATTAAACAAGGGACAGGCAGTGTAAGCTTGAGCCAATGAAAATACGTCGAGGATTTATTGAAGAAATTCAACATGACCGAGAAAATTGGATCACAGATCTAAAGCGAGGCCTCAACAAAGAGTTCGGAATCAAGGACCTCGGAGAAGCTAAATACTGCCTGGGAATTGAAATTAAACAAGAGGCAGGCAAGGTTAGCCTGAGTCAAGGAAAATACGTCGAGGATTTATTGAAGAAATTCAACATGACCGAATGTAATCTTCAGAGCACGCCAGCGAGCCCAACGTCGAAGTTGAGAGCCGCGAAAGACGTCGAAAAGCGGACGACAAACCCGCAATACCGAGAGCTAGTCGGATCGCTCATGTATCTATCAGTAGCGACGAGACCAGACATTGCGCACAGTGTAAGCGTGCTGAGCCAGTTTAACGAGCATCCGAATGAAGAGCATTGGGGAGCTGCGAAGAGGGTACTTAGATACCTAAAAGGAACGTCGAAATTGGGACTTGTATATCGAAAACCAATTGGAAAAATTATAGGATTTACCGACGCCGACTGGGGAAATGACCCCACCGATTCAAAGTCGTACACAGGTTACGCATTCATCCTGGGAGGAGCTACAATTAGCTGGAAATCCAGAAAACAGAGGACAGTGGCACTGTCGACGACGGAGGCTGAGTATCAGGCCCTTACAGAAGCCACTAAAGAGTCAATGTATTTGAGAGGGCTCATCTACGAACTGGGGATCCCAAATTTCTCAGAGGGACAAATTTATTGCGATAACCAGGGCGCAATTAAATTGACAACGGCGACGAAATTCCACGACAGGATCAAACACGTCAGGATCAAATTCAACTTCGTCAGAGAAGCAGTCCAGAGTCAGACAATAAAACTGGCGCACATGCCGACAGAAGGGATGATTGCCGACATTTTGACGAAACCACTAACCAGAGAGAGATATACCGATATCGCTAGAGCACTGGGAATGAGTGAAACGGAGTAATACAGCGCACGTGCTCGTATTAAGGGAGAGTGTTAGAGATAGTAATACTCACACGAACACTACTCACACTACTCTAGTCGTCGATCCATAGCGCATGCTAGTTGCGCCGATATACACGCATGCATTTTTCTTTCCTCTATATACTCCTAATTCGCAAATCAGTCGTTAATATATACACCTCGTGTAATTCTCAAATACTTTATCTTTTTCAATAAACGCCGAATATAATTTATATAACTCTTTTATTAATTATATCGCCAATTCCTGCCTAACTCCCACATATTATATATTTTTTTGATAACTTATATCATTTACTTCTTACTTAAATGTAAGAGTGCTGCATCTTTTGAACTAATTAATGTTTTTTCTCCATAAAAATAAAAAAACAGTGTTAAGAATAATAATTAATTTGTTTCGTTTATTTAATGTAATTAGTAGTAGTAGTAGTAATAATTTATTGTTTCAAAATACATCCAGTATTTGTACAATCGGAGTAGAATATTATATGAACATAATAAATTAAGGCAAACGCCCAAATAAAATCAGTCTAAAATTAATAAAAACATTTCAAATAAAGTTTATAGTAAAAAAAAAAAAAAACGAGCTAACTTTAATATATACAGGTTACATCTAAATCAATGCAAAATCTAAACTAAATTATGCTATTCACATAGAAGAAAAGCTTTCAGTCGGCAGCAGTATTTAGTAAACAAAAAGAAACATCTGATAGTTTGGAGGTCGTTGCTATTCAGGATTTCAGACGCCGTCGGTGGATTCAAATTATCTTTCAGCAGGTAGAAGTCCCGGTATGGCTTGAGGATTGGGCAAACATTGATAAAGTGCTCCAGATTGTCCAACTCACCTGTGTTGCAAATTGGACCAGGCTGCGTTGGGTTATTTTTGTAGCATACTTGGTCGACAGTGAAATGTTGATAATATTTATTGGCTAAACGAGCTTGGAGTAGCACCTTTAGTAAATAAAATTAATTAAAGATAATCAATTACTTAAATAATTAGGAAAAATAATAACTAACTATTAACAATTATAATATTAATAAATAAATTAGTATAGTAAAATAAAGGACTTAATTTTATAAGGTAACTGTGTATTTCTGTACATGTAAATGTGCTTGCGTGTACACCAATACATAGTTACACACATAGCTTAAGAGGAAGAGAAAGAGGCACATCGTGCCCTCTGGGCCCAAAGAGAGGAGTTCAAGCGAACATCTTCGGGAAACCCGGAAGAGAGAGTAGAAGTCTCGGGAAATAGACAGTTGATAGGACACTGTTTTCCCCCAAAATAATAATTTTGGAAACGGTTCAAATTCGAGACCCAAAAAAAGCTTGGCCTGAACTCCCTCTCGTCATCCTGACCTCGAAGTATGCGGATCGCCCAAATAGCTAGTGACCGGGTTTCTCTCACGCAGATACCTAGTTTTTTTAGAATTAAATTCAGTGTTCTAATAAAAGTTTCATTAATAAAGTCAAGTAAAATAGTAATAATATTTTAAATAACTTCTTATTAAAATTCAAATAAAATTAAAATTAACTATCAACTACAATTAAATAAAATTAACCATTCTAATAAAAAAAACTACGTGCGTTGACGTAACAATCAAGGTATGTGTAAACCGATTATAGTTCTCATATAAAATTTTGATGGTTGATACAAAAAAATGCATAAAAGAATTTTTGTAAGTTTTACTATTTTACTTTTGTAAAGGATTTTCTTTTTGTAAGAATTATCATTTGTAACCATTTAATTCTGTCACTCAACCTTTTCATAATTTCAATATATTTTTATATAACTTAACTTGATTTGAATTAACTTATTTAAAATACACCAATATCCATTCACAATACTTTTGGGTACCCGGTCTAGTGGTTGGAAAATACCAGGATCAAAATAAATTATAATTGTGTCTGAATGAAGTGTGGAGCTGAAACTTTATCATTCTTTTCTACCCTTTGAAAAACATTTTTGAGAATTTTTTCAAATTTTTTTGTCCAACCCAAAGAAAGTTATGAATTTTATAAAAAAAATGGCTTTATTATTTTCAAATAGCCATACATTTTTTAGAAATTGATTTTTGGGTATCTTTTTTTTTCTTAAATTTTTGTTTTTCAATGAACTTTTCGAAAAAATACACGAAAAAAATTTAACATGATCAATTATATTAAATAATCGGTTTTTTTGAGTAAAATCGTCATTTTTTCGAAGTCCGCCATTTTCTTTTTTTTTATCCTCAAAAAAAACTTCGATTAATTTGACAACTATCCCCGCCTATCCCGGGGTGGGCCGATTTTTTTTTTTTTTATTTATTTATTTAAAAAAAATTGTCAAATTTTCAAAAATGGAAAAAATTTTTTTTCTGTAAAATTTATTTCTATCATAAAATAAATATAATTTAACGATTTTTTGATATAATTCTCAATTCATAGATTTATATTACGAATATAATCAGTATACTTAATCTTATAAGATTCAAATTTTAACCTATCAGACAATTATAGACTTACATATAGTCACTATACTAGAAACTATATGCTAGTGTGTATCGATTTATGAATACGGTTTTTTCATACCGTCTAATACATAACCTGTAAATTTCTGTTAATCTTCTGTGCGATCAAGTGTCTAGTGGAAGATTGTTGATATTAAATTTGCTAACTAAATAAATAATTATTATAGTTTTCGAAGACTATTTTGATTTGGTGTTCTTTGAAAAGCTAATTGTTTTCTTCTATTAATTTAAATTGATTGAAAGATTTTCATGAAGACATGATGGCATCAATAAAGCAATTCGATCGATGTTGTAATCCATTTAAGTTGGAATCACATTTAAGAAAAATGGGTTTACGTCCAGCAACTGACATTATGAAAGTAACGTTAGGATTAGGTAGAAATTATTTGTTATACAGTTGGTGTCGAAAAGAAGCTTCAAAATTAGTAAAGGAACAGACAAATACTAGTGATGATCCTAATATTGATGCAAGTGACCATGAAGATGATTCTAGTGACAACAATGAGAGCAATGATGGTGCTGACAGTGATAGTAACACAACTGCCACAGATCTCCCGTTATTCTTATCATTCCGTAATTTTTTTAAAATTATTCATACCCCAGTGAACACATGACTTTAATATGACGTCATTTATAAGTCATAGGAATGTCACATTATTTTACGTAAATTTGACGTAAAATTGACCTATCTTGT